>JBBIGC010000125.1:23753131-23763478 GCA_037576955.1 Lepidarchus adonis | reverse complement strand
CCAGCCAGCCAGCCATCCATCCATCCATCCATCTATTCACTCTTTTGTATATGTATATGTATATTGTATATGTGCATATGTATAATATGTATATGTTTTATCTTCGTTAGGTCTACATGAATGCTGCATGGCATGGCTGGGCCATCCCAATGTTTTTATTTTTAGCCATTCTGAGGTTATCCTTGAATTACCTCATTGCAAGGTGAGACAATAGTTTCTCTCCCTCATCAACTTTCACTTTCGCTCATGTGTATCTCATATCCTGCTTTTTCTCTGGGTGCTTTTAGTTCTTGTAGATGTGGACTATGATTAGAATAGTTCAGTTTCAGGCTCAATGTAAGATGAGATGTTATGAGGTGGATAGCGCTTAATGTAACCAAAGTGTGCATCTGTCAATACAGAGTTCAGGATTATAGTGATGGTGCTTTAGGAGGAGGCGTGTTGGTAACCATGGGTACCAGTTCTGTGGAAACATTTGTCCAAAGACAGATCAGCTAGAACAGGGGAGGGAGAGACTGTGTTATTAGTCCTATGTTAAATTATAATAAAAACTAATGTCTGTATTTATTTCTCTAGAGGTTGGAGGATTCAGTGGAGTATTGTGCCTGAAGTTTCTGAACCTGTGGTACATTTCTTTTTTTTCCACTTCTGTCTTGTCTGTCTGTCTGTCTGTCTGTCTGTCTGTCTGGTGTTTGTGTGTGTGTCTGTGTGTGTGTGCGTGCATGTGTTCTGAAATGATCTGAAGTTAATTTCTCTCCTCTTTTCTTCTCTTCTGCCTTTAGGAGCCTCCAAAAGAAGACTTGACTGTGTCTGAAAAGTTTCAGTTAGTTCTTGATGTTGCACAAAAAGCACAGGTATCTTAGTTGTTGTCGGTTTATCAAACATCACTAATGGTGTTACAAATAGCTATTACGTGTGCAGTTGCGTAATATAATACCTGAAGTAATCAGAGATGAGTTCAGTTTCTGTAAGAACTTGCCTTAAACTTTACATTTGCTGAAACATTGGGGGGTAGAGAGACAGTTCCTCTACAATATTCCTTCATGTGTAACTGGTTTGAATTTCTGTAGAACCTTTTTGGAAAGATGGCAGATGTTTTGGAGAAAATCAAAAAGTGAGTAGCAAGCAAATATTGTACTATGGATTATGATTTTTTTTGTATTTGTTATGGTGATATATTCAAAAAGTGTGTAGCAGACACTCATCTACATTTTTATGGGCGTGTTAGTGTAATGTTGATTTTTTTTTCTGTGTGTGTGTGTGTGTGTGTGTGTGTGTGTGTGATGCAGTCTGTTCATGTGGGTGCAGCCAGAGATCACTCAGAAGCTGTACATTGGTCTGTGGGTGGCCTTCATCTCATCCTGTGTCCTGCCCTACAAACTCATGGGCTTTATAATCGGTGAGATTACGCCTGTGAGAGATACACATACAGTACCAGGGATCCGCATTTCAGCCATTTTTGCTGTTTGTATGTTTAAGCAAATGAGACAATGACACACACACACACACACACACACACACAATCAGGCACATTAAAATAAAGCATGGTGTAAAATGTTGTCTTCTAAGTTCATGTCTAATCTACTAAAGTTACCGTTGGTCTGTTGTGTGTATTGGTGTAGATGTATATTTATGCAATTTTCTCTGACAGGGCTGTATGCGGGCATTAAATTCTTCATCATCGACTTCCTCTTTAAGAGTTGTCCAAAGCTGAGGGATAAGTACGACACTCCGTACATCGTTTGGAACAACCTACCCACAGACCCCCAGCTAAAAGAGCGCAGCAACACCACCGTGTCCCGACGGGTATGTGATGATAAATTTACACAGTATGAATGAACTAATTTTTGGTAAAAAAAACCCCATAAAAACAAACAAAACGCATGTATCCTGTGTTCCTGCTACTGTAATTGTACATGATCAGCCATGTTTGGTGTCTGAAATTTGTTCTACACTGGAGCTAATGTAACTAACAAGAATTATTAACTGTTTTATAAAAAATCTATAAAAATGGATATGTCACATATCTGAAAACAGTAACAGCTGCTGTCAGAAAGCCTGTATTTTATATGTCTTTTCAAAATATTCTGTATAAAGCAAATGTCCAAAGAGAATGTCTTAAAAATATTTATGCAGATTTATGTAAGTCATCATAACTGGTTTATGTATAAGTTACACGGCCTTATAAATACTGGCATTCACTGAAGTGGTGTGTGTGTGTGTGTGTTCTTTATATTACGATTTACTAGAAAACACTTTTTAAGCGTAGGCTCATTACTAACTGAAAATGTTTAAACGTCTGTTGCTCCCAGTATATTACATTATCTTCCAAGGCAAAATACAGAATCAGAAATACAGACACCAAACATGTGTTGGCTGACTGACCACATTTCTGGTAAGAGGTCAATTTAAGTTTCATCTAATACATTCTAAACCAATATGCCTTCCAGAATATTCTCATTAACAGTACAGTAAGACAAGCAGACCACCGCTTTAAATCAATTTTCGTAATGTGTGTGTGAGAATGCATGAATGTAAACAACAGTACATGCATGTGATGAACAAGGGGACTCAGTCTACAGTACTGTGCAAACATCTGAGAGCAGCGGAGAAGTCCATGTTTCATACTGTTACTCTAAAAAGGAACAGAATAATCACTGAAATAATTAAATAATAATAATACTAGTCATAAAATTGTAGTTTTTGCCTGTTAGTGTCAGTATATTCTGGGAAACTGTCTAGCTGTTTAGCAAACTTTTTGTGCACTTAGCTCTGTGAGCTGAACTATTTCCAAACCTCTTCTTCAGGCAGATCAGTTTTTGTACTAGCAGGTCAATAACAGATTCAGTTAATCAATACTGCATTTGAAAAGATATCAAAAACTTATGAGGAAACTGTGTGATAACTCGACATGTTGAAATTTCTGGGGGTTTTTTGAGTGAAGATAAGAACATCCTGTGTGCGTGCGTGCGTGCGTGCGTGCGTGCGTGTGTGTGTGTGTGCTCTGTAAAAGAACACTTACTGCCCAGATAGAAGGTTTTAAATAGTTTTTAAGACGTTTGCGCAGTATTGTAGATGCTGAGGTGCAGGTTTGAGTTTGGAGTGAAGGTCACACTGCTGTTTTGTGCTCTCTCTCTGTCTCTCTCAGCTTTCTGGGTGTGAGAAGGTAGGGACTGTGGTGTGTCTTTGGCAGTGCCTGTGTGTGTGACACCACCAGCTCACCTTTTTAGACCTTTTTACTGTATGTGTGTGTGTACGTGTTTTGGACTGAGTCACACTTTGTGACATGACTGCTGGCTGTGCACAAATGGATCGAAATGGCCTCAGGTCAGTGTAGTATTCTTGGAACATCCTTTGTTAACACTGAAATTAGATCACTCTGTACATGTTTGGCTCCATTATAGATGCTAATATCTAGAAATGTGGCATTTTGGATCCATTTTCACAGGCAACCCCCTATATATGAATAAATCGTGTGTGGGCATATGTATTTTATTAATGAAGCAGGGTTACATTAAGGTTTGGAGAGTAGTCTACATACCTACTATTACCTTTAAAGGATCAGTTCAGCAAAAAAAAATAATTCATGCAATTTTTCACTTACCCCAGATGTAGATCATTAATCCAGACTTGTTGGGAGTCTAGATTGCTTTGGTTATGGAGCTAAATGGCTAACACTTGTTCAAACACTAAAGGTCAATAGTCACCAAAATCTTTTCCATAAAAACATCTCTCAACCTGCTCAAAGGGCATTTATCTAGCTGATTAGCTATCTTTTTGTGCACTTAGCTCTGTGAGCTAAACTATTTCCATACCTCTTCTTGAGGCAGTACTGATAATACTGGTAGTAATCAATACTGTCTGAAGGTACATTTGAAAGCTCTGCATTTGAAAAGATATCAAAGCTTAATATGAGGAAATTCTCATTATAATAATTGTACATCCTGAACAAACTTAAATATTGCCATTTTTAGTGCAAGGTGTATATTTAATGTTTGGAATATATGTAAGTTTTTATATTTATGTAGAAATATAGACAATGCTAAAAGGTTTGCAAACTTCTAAGCTCTAAACACAAAGTCAACATTCACAAAAATAATTTCCATAAAAACATCTCTCAACGTGCTCAAAGAGCATTTATCTTTTCATTATGGTGGTGTTGACTTGGGGATGTTGTTTAAGGCCCAGTAGGTCTAACAGTGAGCGGTTAAAATGTGAACAAATATCCAAATTGTAAATAAAGATATGGAGAGGACTCATTTTGGCTGATTTTAGCACTTTTGCTTTTGAGGCGGTTTGTTAAAAGGCAGCTTATTATGTTCAGTTACATGGTAAAAGTAATACTGTGTCCACCCTGACAAGTCTGTGGCACCGTAATGAAAAGCTGGATGCGGTTTGGGTTTTAAGGGGGTAGAAAAGCTCTGACTTTGTGTTTGTTAGCAATGTTAACTTCGTAGATACAACACTAAAATAAAGAGGTAAAATCTGGACAACAAACATGTTTCCACTGCACATGATCACATCTGGAGAAGATGAAAAAATGTACCTAACTAGTGTATTGCTGAACTATTCCTTTAATAGGTGAAGGTGTCTTTCCTTTAGTGGTAACTTCCCTTTTAAGCCATATGTATTTCCTTTTTCCGTGTAGGAAATGTCAGTTTTTCGATTGAGATGGTGACAATGGTTTGTGCTTGAGCATGGGGTCAACTGCAGAGAATAGCATGCAGTTCTGTTATACCTCTTATACAACCAACACCTACCTTTCAGTCATCTACACACTAACTATCATACTGTGTTTACTGAGTGAAATCTACTGCACTTGTCTGATCAGAGCACATGCACATACATTTACTCAACTACTAAACACACTAACATTCTTGGGTCAGAATTTACCAGTTATCTTGGCTCTGCCCACAAATGTGTTCTTTCGTAGCTGATGTTGCACAGTTGAACAAAAGCTGCAGAACATTGGCAAAAATCCCATTCCATTGTATAAGACCTAATTTTGCTCAAATACATATGTTTAGGCATTGTCCTTTTGGGTTTTTTGGACATAAAACTCAAGTTTTTTATGGATAAACAACTGCTTAGCCAAAAGTTCAAGCTAACATTACTAGCTAGATAACTTCATCCATGCATACCAACATTAACGACCTGCCGTCTTGAAGATGCTTTGACTCAATCACCTAGTCCTCACAATGCGGCCTTTATCAAAGCGGCACAAATCCTTATGCTCACCCCATTTTTCTGCTCTCAGTATATTAATTCCAAGAATTCACTTGCTGTCTGAGACACCACTCCCCCCTGACAGGTGCAATTGTGATGAAACAACTAGATAGTCGATTATCATCACTTTACCTGTTGGTGGTCATGACGTTATGGCTGAAAAGTGTGTTATTAAAGCCTAGTTACTTGGTGATGGAGTGATAAAAAGTGCTTTAACCAGCATCAAGTGTTTATGCCATTAAAGCATTAAAAGTACACACCAACTTCAGCCAGTCTATCCTAACGCGCTATACATCCACCTGAATAGTACAGAGTCGCTCACTACAGTTTACATTAGACTGATTAGGACTTTTGACAGTGTTTTGACAAAATTCCAAAGGAGCAACCCACCAACAGTAGATACGAAGGAATGCAAGGTGGAGCATACGCCAGCAGGTCAGTTTTGAGGCTGCGTAAATGATCTCATCTTTTTGGGTTTGCTTTATAGGGGACTTAACATAAGCAGCATGGTTAAGGTTGAGAGCGTCCGCAGTAGCAGGTGTTTGATTGTTTTTGGTCTTTCAGTCTCCTTCATCTTTGTGTACAGATTCAGCCGGTGGTGTCAAGGAGTAGCTTAGCAACCATCCCCTCCGGAGTGAGCAGGGAGGAAGAGAGTGGACGGGCACACAACACCAAAAAAGGAGCTTTTCATGAAGTCTTCAGCCTGCCTGAGACAGAACGACCTCTGCCAGGTCAGCAGAACATATAGTTACATCACGATTTATGATTTCCAAGACAATAGCACTGTATCACGATGTATGTGAATTATGAACCATACATGTAATACATGTTTCCCCTGTGGCAATAGAGTTAGTAAAATGACAAATCTAACGTATTTCTGTAGAGTTACCACATTAGGCTAATGTTCCATTCCAAATGTTCTGCTCTTCCAGTTCATAATAACTTTATCTTAAATTTCAGAAATATCTAAATATCAAATCTAAACATCAATCTAATGCAGATATGATCCTGATATATCTTATACGAGTAGTGTGAGCTGTTCTTATCTACAAAATCAGTACAAATCTTTACAGCCATGTTCATCATTAGTGAACTGAAGGAAATTTTGTATTTTCTTCAGTGCACTGTGCACTGTGCATTTTTCCCAGAACTTTTTCACTTTAACAGTGTACCAATCTGTAAAGAATTGTGTAACTGCTTTACAGAAGTTATTTCAGCTGGTAAAGTTCTTGCCTAACCCGTCTTAGGAGTGCGTTTGTAGTTTGCTGTTCGGAGGTTCAGTTTCATGATTCAGTGATTTAAGAGTCGAATCTCAAACCGATACTGACTCTTAATCTTCGCTTGGGTGCAGCTCACTGGTCATAATACTTTCTCAGTGTTTTGTTTTGCTGGTCAAGGAGGGTCAATTCTGTTTCCACTCTAAGCTTATGTTTGTAATGGTTGTGTTTTATGCAGTGTGTGAGAACGGATGGAGATGCTGCTTGATAAATCGAGACCGGAAGATGCCCACTGATTACATTCGCAATGGCATCCTCTATGTTACTGAGAAGTAAGAAACCTCCACAAACACCATTGTCCACCATTACTTTTTTGTCACAGTGGTCATGCAGCTGATATTCAATTAATATTACTTTCAGTTTAATATTCTTATATGCAGTTATTAGTTTTTATAATTTATCTTCACACTGATTCTTACTCTATTGGACTTTTTGTGTGTTTTTGTGTGTCTTCCAGCTACTTGTGTTTCGAAAGCTCCAGTTCTAGATCAGGCTCATCTAAAAAGAATAAAGTCATTAAACTGGTGGACATCACAGACATCCAGAAGGTACAAGAATGCATTTGAACCATTTAAATTCTCAGTTGCAGTGTTCTGACTAAGCTTGACCTGCTAGGGTTTTTGTTTTCTACAGTACAAAGTTTTATCTGTTTTGCCTGGCTCTGGGATGGGAATCTCCATAGCCACACCCTCAACACAGAAGGTGAGTTATGGAATTTTTAAGGAAAAAGTGAAAGTTTCTTTCTAGCTGATCATTGGCCTGCTGCAGTGCTGCAAGGCTTGATCATTATCCCTTAGAAGTTTAGAGTTATGCTTGTTTTGCTCTTAGTTTGTAGTATTACAGTTATTTAAAAGTCATTACGATTGCATATTTAGTTACATGATTGATTACACTGCTGAATGTATTTTAAAATTACAGTTTTGTTGTGCTCCATTGTCCACTACTGACTTTCTGCAGTTTCTTTCAATGTGAAACAATTTAAAAATATAAAATTGCTTTTAAAAAGGATTTTTTTAAAGAAAAATAAGTTAATATGAATATAAACCAATAAAAGATCATTTTATCAGATGAATCCTTACAAACACAAATATAATATTTTTTAAAATATCTGTTCATATATTTCCAGAGAGTGTCTCGGCTATTTAAGGTAGTGTGAAAACCTTACAAAAAGCTTTTATTTTTACTACCAATAACTATGACTAAGTGTTAAAAGGTAGAATCAGGTACAACAGGTCAGAAATCTGTGAGCTATGTAGTGTCGGGATCTCTGATTCATGGCAAATGAGTAGAATGATTCATTTTCATCCTCTTGATTCCTCAGCCATTGGTGTTTGGTGCCATGATCCACAGAGATGAGGCCTTCGAGGCGATCTTCACACAGTACATGAAGATTGCGACCACAGGCTGCCCTGAGACCTAGCCTGCATCTGACCCCCTCAAGAGGTCGTCATTTTGCCTCTTTTCTCTTTCTTTTTCTCTCCTGATCGGGGAGGGGGCTGGCCTAATGCACTGTCCCTCTCTCATTCCCTTTGGCTGACTGTGGCTAAGTAATCTCATCTAAAAGACGGAGCCTTGCACCAGTGAGCAGGGAGAGAGGTTTGCACACATTCCTGTGGGGCAGGCCGTTCTTCATTTTTAGCACTGACGGCTCATCACAAAAGAAAAAAACGAGGGCTTGGGGGCTGGATCTCCTCGCCTGTGTGGCTACTGAAGAGTAGTGTATAGAGCTGCATATAGACTATGGGTTTTGAACCTGTTTTTGCTACTTTCTTTTAGGATCTGGTCCTCTCTGTCTGTCTGGTGCGGTTTGGGGGGTAGGATGTCAAAGCTGCAAATGCATATTAACTAAAAGTAAAGCCTTTTAAAGTTCGTTTACACTGTTGTGGTGCATACATGCACATAGACACACACACACTCATGCTCAAATGTGCACAAACACACCAACACACTAACACAAAACCACCCACACTTGACCAAGAGTGGGTTTCGAAATGTCTTTGTTTTTTGACATGATGTTTTTTGACTCCTGTTTAGTGAGGGAAACTCTAGTTTTAAGAGGAAATCCTTTAATTGCCTTTCTTTTGAATCATATATTTTTATAACTGCCAGTATAATTATAATTGATATTCTATTGAATGATGACCTGTTCAAATGTTCTGAAAATCTGAAGCACCACTCAGAAAGTCGTCTTGCAGCTTCTCAAACAAGCTGTTTAAGCTAGCCTCACAAACCTGAA
This sequence comes from Lepidarchus adonis, assembly GCA_037576955.1. Lineage (NCBI taxonomy): Eukaryota > Metazoa > Chordata > Actinopteri > Characiformes > Lepidarchidae > Lepidarchus > Lepidarchus adonis. The sequence continues at coordinate 23,754,739 of JBBIGC010000125.1, read as the reverse complement.
CATCTTGCTACAGTTGAAATTAGTCTGATGTCTAGTCGATTAGGTTTTAAAGGTACACTCACATGTGCCTCCATGCTTATGGGTTTGCTTTGTTATCTCATGGCCATTCTGACTGCAATATAATACAGACTAGTACATGTTTGATCCCATGTAAACACAAAAAGTATTACGTGTAAAGAAACAGGCCTAAGATTAAAGAACATTTCTCCAAAGCTGAGTGTTATGAAAATTTTAATTGCATCAGCAGTTCTGCCACTCATAAGTGAATTATGAGTTAAGTATGATTGAGCATTTTGAGCTTATTTTCAGCATTGATGCCATGATGAAATTAGTAGATAGATCTGAGTATCAGATTCAGTCTCTAGACTGGTGCACATACTGTCAGCATAAGATGAATATTGCTGGACTTGCTTTACATACTGGAGCTATGAAATGCTTGCAGACTGTAACGTCACAGAAATGTTGGAACTGTTCTTACTTCGTGGCTTTACTTTTGCAAGGTGGTCGTTAGTGAATCTTCTGTCACATGCTTGTTTCTCTTTGGGTAAGCATTCTGTTTCCATGTTCAGCTGTTCACTCTGCAGAAGGACATGACATGAATGCATTAGTTCTTACCCGTGTAAAACTGTCTGTGGCTGAAAGCTGGTCTTTTGGTTCTGGCTAATTCTAAAACAGTACGTCTACTACATCCACCTGGTCTTAATTTTTTTTCTTACTTCTTATGAATAATAAAGTGCTAACAGCTGTTTGGGAGTAAATATATACTTTTTTAATTATCACATAATAAAAACCTTAATGTAATTGTACATCCCCACATTGCCTCCCACTCTTCATAACACATTTTAATACATTTCTGATCTTTCAATGGTTCATTGCATTTTGATTCATGCGATTTCACTGCTATTCTGGTTATTGTGGTATAAATATGTTAGAGAATCAAAATTCTTTTTACATTTGCATATTTTATTTAATATTATCTAGATCGATTATTGCCCATTCTAACATTCCAAGATGTATGAAGTTCCACCTTGATGCAATGACGCATTTTTAGCCTTTTCATCATTCTCATATAAGCTGTGGAAGCTGTGGCGACAAGAACTGACAATCCTAGTAGACTTCTAAAAGTACTGGGGCTCAGCTCACCTTACAGATAGAGTTTTGCCCATTTTTATGCCCTTATGACCTATTTGAAACAAGAAACAGGCTGAAATGGGCTGAAAAGGAATGGCTCAGTTTTGTGAGTTTCAGGTGAATTCAGGTGGAATAACCTCTAAAATAGAGAATGTTCAGACCAGCATGTCAGATCTAATGCTGTCCATGACTAACACGCTTTTTCAATAGAAAATGATGTTTCTCAGTTTAACACTGCCTCTGGCTCTGCCAGTTCTGTCCAGTTGTTGTCCAAAGTCTGTCTAAATTGCTTGCTGGATGTAAAAAGCTACTATTATTAGAAGGTTGATCCAAATGGATACTTTTAAAATTAAGGAACAACTTTTAAGTGGGTCTGAGTGGATGCTCTTTAACCTTCATAAAGGTTCTTCACACATATAGCAAGAATATTTCTGTGAAGTATCATGCACTGACAGGTTCTTTAGGTAACCAAAAGTG
>JBBIGC010000125.1:23737837-23753031 GCA_037576955.1 Lepidarchus adonis | reverse complement strand
TGATCCTACAGAACCAAAGCTGAACATCCCTCTTCTAGGGCATCACAAAGAACGTCTTTATTTTTAATTATAATGCAAGAAATGAATTAATGACGCTAATGTGAAGATATTCCAAAGATCCTAGTATTCCATGCATCATTCTAAACTATATGGACAGTTAATGTAAAATGTCAGTATCTATCCAGCCTGTTGACATGGCTGATACCAATAACCATGTACACCTTTCTGCATGGTGTACAGAGAATAGTGCAGTGAAGGCTGTCCTAAGCTCTAGAGGTGACTCCTCATTGATATTCAGCTGATTTCTAACTGGACATTCAAAATGTCCTGCAGTTGCACTAAAGAAGCACAGAATGTATTGTGTATCCACTAGATTCGCCAAATGTGTGTGTTTCCTTTCTTTTCCATAAGCCATGGTCTGTGTAAAACTGTGATGTTTACAGAAAGACTCATTTTTAATCCACATATTGTGCTCCAGTCTGAAGCTGTGAGGTTTCTCAAGGTTATGAAAACTGGAGCATTTTCTTTCAGTGTCATTTTCTTCAGAGAACTTGGAGCAGTCACATAACAATACATGCTCACACCCACCTTTCAGTGTCAAAGAAAACAAACATGTTAAAATGTCTTTGTTCAGAACTGGATCAGTACTAAAACAATAGACTGTGTCATTTACAGCCTATAACTGTATTTTCAATCTTAAAAGCAATACCTAAAGCCGTATTCTTTAAAGCTGTACGCTCTAGTTCTAGCTCATATGGACGGGCTTTAATTGTTATTGTGACTCTTCAGGCGTCGCTTTACTCTGGTGTAAAATTTGTTTGGCTTATAGATGTTAACTGATGTATTTGTTCTAACTGTGTGTAAATGTTCACTATTCTATATTTTCATAATTTCTCATGTAATGTACTGAAACAAAGGGTGACATTTACATTTGACAGAGATGTGTATGTATGTATTATTATTATTATATCATCTATGTCACCGGTGTATGAAGAGTTTATATTCAGTACATTGCTGTAATATTAGAATCAAAGTTCTGTTTTTGAATAGAAAAGTGTCTACTGTAAAATTATAATGTGATGTACATTTTTTAAATTGAAGTAAAATAGATTTAAAGTATTTTGTTGTTTGGTCTTTTTTACATCTATGCATATATTTATTTATTTATGTATTTATAGCATTAAAACCACCTGTCCAACATTTTGTAGGTCCCTCTCAGTTCCCAGAAAACCTGTGTGGCACGATGTTCTGACACCTTCCTGTCCTAGCCTTTAAACCACACAACCAGGCTTTACTTCTAATGTGAATGAATTAACTTTGTGACCAATGACCAATGACGACTCACCATTTGTCCTATGTAGATTGACCTATGAAGTTTTCTTGAGCACTGGAGCCATGAGGCAAAAGCCAGTGTTCAATGCTAAATTTTAGTGGCAGCATTTGAATACCAGACATGTCTTCATCAACTGCATCTGAAGTGAGTGAAAAATTGATATTCTCTTAAAAGCTTTTCACATTTTCAGACATTTCCTACTTTGTTTACACAGATGACCGGAATTACACAGGATAGCATTAGATACTGTTTATTCAACTGTAAAAATCACATTTTTGTAGCTAATGAATGACCCCCCACCATGTTCTTCAATCCCTCTGGGTGGGTGAGATGATCTCCTCCCAGTTTCGGTGGCATTGTGTGATCAGTGCAAGAGATTCACCACTACAATTTGATTTCACTCATGTTTTAAGAAAAACAGTGGTGAATATAACAGTAGCTGGGAAAAATGGCGACCAGCAGAAGCAGAAGAGACAACAGTACTTTGCAGAAGTATTATAACATCTTCGAGAGACAGTTGTCATCTCTGAAGGTTATCCAGTCTCATTAAATAGACAACATTCAAATGCAGAATGTATTGCACATTAGCAAAAACCTTCAGCTACATATCATTTTCAAACTTGCCAAAATATGGGTCGGTTCTTAAAGGGCATTTTTTTTAGCAAAGTATGATGACATTTCAATAAATTACTAAAAATATATATTCACTATATAGCATCATGCAACTTCTTGTCATGAAGCAAAAACATCCAGATAGCTACAGTTGTATGCAAAAGTTTGAGCACCCCTTGATATATATAACAGATTTTAGTGATTTTGTAATTGAAAAGACATGGAAAAATACATAATATTTTCAGCAAACATTGATGCATAGTTACTTTTTAATAAAAACATTATTATGGCACTGTGCAGAAGTTTGGGCACCCTAAGAGTTCCAAAATCTCAGATTCTTTTTACAAGGTTTCAGACCTTCAGACCAGCTTGTTAGATCTGATGCATGGCAACAGCTGTCATTAGTAAATGTCAGCTGGTGCCAATTTCAAAGCTTTACAAATACTCTGACACTTCAAAACTTGTGCACACACTTGTGGACACTCAACAACCATGGGTTCTTTTAAGCAGGGTGTATACCTCTGAAAATGAAAGTTATTGATGCCCACACTGCAGGAGAAGACTACAAGAAGATAGCAAAGCATTATCAGATTGCAGTTTCCACAGTGAGAAATGTAATTAAGAGATGGCAGTTCAGAAGAATTGTGGAGGTCAAGGTGAGATCTGGAAGACCAAGAAAACTTTCAGAGAGAACTGCTCATATGCTTGTCAGAAAGATCAAAATCCCCATTTGACTGCAAAAAACCTGCAGAAAGATTTAGCAGACTCAGGAGTGGTGGTTCACCGTTCCACAAGACCTCCATGGAAGAATCAGCAGAAGAAAACCTTACCTGCATTCCCATCATAAAATCTAACATCAGAAGTATACAACAGATAATCTACAGAGACTTGGTGTGTTTTGTAAACAAGTGCTGTGGACTGAAGTTAAAATAGAACTCTTTGGCCACAATTAGCAAAGTCATGTTTGGATAAATAAAGGAGCAGCATTTCTTGAAAAGAACACCTTGCCAACCATTAAGCATGGGGGTGGATCTATTATGCTTTTGGGTTGTGTTGCGGCCGGTGGCACAGGAAGCATTGCACGGGTGGAGGGAAGAATGGATTCCACTAAATACCAGCAAATTCTGCAAGCAAACATCACACCATCTGTAAAAAAGCTGAAGCTGAAAAGAGAATGAGCTTCTACAAGAAGACAATGATCCTAAACAGACCTCGAAATCCACCATGGACGACCTCAAGAGACGCAAGCTGAAGGTTTTAAAATGTCCATCACAGTCGCCTGATTTTAACATCATTGAAAATTTGTGGGTAGATCTTAAAAGAGCTGAGCATGCAAGACGACCACAGAATATTGCAGAACTAGAAGCCTTTTGCAAGGAAGAATGGGAGAAAATCCCAAGGACAAGAATTGAAAGACCTTTAACTAAAGAAATTACCGGTAAATTAAATATTGATCAGTTAAATATTCATCTGAAATATTCCTCAGTAAAAATTGCTATCGTTATGATTTTATATATTGTTATATTTTTGCAGGTTCGAATCTCGGAACCGGACAGCAGGCTGAAGTGCCCTTGAGCAAGGCAACCCCCAACCGTTCACCATGTACGTCTGCCAAATGCTGTAAATGTAAATGTAACAACACATCTGTGGAGCTCCATGTATCTCACGCCCTTGTTCATTTGACTACAGTACGTCCATGATAAGGAGACTGAGAGTGTATGAAAAATTTAATTAATTTATTATTTCTAACTTCTTAATATATTATATATTCTTTCACTGCAAACCCTTTCTATATGATGTACTGTATATATGTATATCAGTATACCCCTTATGACATATTTCAACTCCAAGGTGCAAATCAACACATGGCCACTAGAGGTCATAGAATATCTAGGTAATACTTATTGTTCCACGTTTTTGTTTCTTCTTTTAGTAAAATGCAAAAAAAATCACAATAATCATTTCAAAGAATAATATCAATATGAATCCGTAATCATAAATGCTTGAACTCCTCTGATGGTGTGGCAGATAGCACCTTGAACGCTGTCTTGTCCTCTAATAGCTCTTAACTCATCCTTTCTGTTCCTCCTGATGACTCCTACATATCAACCCAGATTGCTGCATGAAGAACCACGTCTGCTGCTCATCTGAAACAAACTCCTCCATGTCATGCATACATGCGGGCCTCACTTTTGAGAATGTTTTCATCACTCCCACAGTGGAAGCAGAGAATCTAGGTGTTACTTTGGATGAGGATCTCATATTTTCATCCCACACCTTCTCAACAACATCAGAAAAATCCATCCATCCCTCAGCACTGATGCTGCTCAGGTACTCATCCAGTCACTCATCATCTTAAGATTGGACTTCTGCAACTATGGCCTCCCTCTGAAAACAACAAGACCTCTACAACTAATTCAGAATGCAGCAGCACGCCTGGTCTTCAACTCACTAAACTTCTCACACTCCAATCTACTGCTGCAAACCCTCCACTGGATTCCTCTGGATGCTGCAGCAAATTTAAAACACTAACACACCTACAAAGTCAAAAATGGTTTTGCCCCAGCTTATCTGGAATGATCAAACCATGGCTCACTCGTCACCTACTCTGTTCAAATGCAACAAATGCAAATGTTCCAGGCCTCACAGATAATGGGTGTGTTTGCACAACAAAAACAGGAGAACAAAAACTCATCAGGGGTGCTAGTAGGTGTGAGGTCCAGGGATTTTACGCAAATTTGCGCAGGCTTAGTAATTCTAGTGTTAAGATCATCATGCTCAGTCTGTCTGGACCTTCAGTTCTCAGAAATCAAAGACAGACAAGTCTCTTCAGTGCTATAATGAATTTCCCCTGATTGTTAGTCTCTCACTGTTTTCCAACAATAACTGAAGACCCATCTCTTTGAAGAGCACCTTGATCAATAACTACTAGTCCCAGACGAACTATTGTTAGTTCTTACAACTAACAATATAAATTTAAAAAAGCTTTTGATCTTGAATAATCTAAGAGGATTAGCAACTCTTAACTTAAGCTTAGATTTAGTGGAGTGAGGAAAGTTCTCTGTAGACTACAAAGCACCATGTGTGTTGATGCTGTAAATGTAAATGTCCCTCCAACCATTCCTGAGCTGTTTTGAAATGTGCCAGGGTGCATTATCCATGTAAAAGAGACCACTGTCAATAGAAAATAGTGCAGCAATGAAGGGGTGGGGTTGGTCTGCAGCAAGGTGTAGGTAGGTGGCACGTTCAAAGTAACATCCAGGTGAAGATTTCCTAGCGGAACATTACCCGAACCATCACAATGCCTCTGCTGGGTGACTTCTCCTTAGTGCATCCTGGTGCCACTTCTACCCCAGGTGAGTGGTTTTCACACATCCAGCCGTGCACATGATGTAAAAGATAATGTGATTCATGAGATCGCCCCATGGTCCAGTGCTGATGTTTTTATGTCCATTGCAGATGCTTTGGGAAGTTCTGTGACATTCTGTGAATTTGGACAAAACCCTACACAAGAGCTGCATTCTGTCCCAGGTGAACTGCCATTGTCTGTAACTCAGACACTTCTACTGCTTCCCACACATCCACAGCCATGCTGTATATGCTATGGTTATGTACAGACTAGTCCAACTGTGTAGAATTGCATGGGGATGGTGGGAATATCTAGCTATTGCTGAACTGCCTCTGCCATTATTTTTTTAGCAAACAAAAACGTAACGTTCCATGAATTTCTAACAGAAAGTATCTAGGTACACAGAGAGTCAATTGGGTTCTCTACCCGGGGGTTCGCCTCCCAAACCCACAACGTGTCCCTGTTCACGTTGGTGATGTGTGTTTGAGAGGCAGGCCAAGGTGATTGGCCTTTACATTTTCCTGCTGATGTGTGCTTGCTAATTTTTGTTAGCGCCAAACAGTTTTAATAAAGTTACACATTGAGAAAGATCTCACTTAGTGGGGCCGACCTGTACACAAGGAACTAATGACGTCTCTTTAAACTGGTGTCGACCAGAGGAGGATGGGTTCCCCTTCTGAGCCTTGGTTCATCCCAAAGTTCCTTCCTACAGTTTTGGGAGTTTTTCCTCGCCTCTGTTGCCTTTGGCTTCCTCATTCTGTAAACCTCAGTTGTAAAAAGTGCAATACAAAGAAATATAAGACTTGACATGACTGTATTTGTTTTACTATTAAATTATTTGTGTATTTATTTTAATATTTTATTATATCATTTGGCTGGTTGCATTGACTATAACACCCGGCTACTCCTTGCAGTTCTCCCCCTACTGTATGTTATTTGTATATTGATCTATAGTTAAGAAGAGGGCAAACCTTCACCCTTTGCTGAAAAAGCCCACCACTCCAGCACTAGGGGGCACTGAAGTCAAGGGAGTGAGACTACCTCTAACGCCAAGGCAGGTTTGCTCTTGTGAATTCCTTGTTTCACAACAAAACCAGCCACTTATAAGGCTCTGGAATCTATAAGCATGGTTTTATTTAGAAAAAAGCTACAGATCAAGCACCTTTCACCTTACAATTCTCTATTTTTGTTCACTGAAGGCTTACTGACTCTTTCTTCAGAGTGGTGGTGTTCTACAAACACTGGATATTCAGACTTTCTTCTTCCTCAGTTACTGTGCAATTCACTTCTTCTTTAAGTTCATATTTAGCTTGGTTCACTCTGCAGCCATGGGGGAACTTTGTCAGTATACGTCTTCAGTATCTTTTCTCACCACTTATTAGCATCCATGCTAATACCATTCTATTGCAGAGGTGGACATCTCCAGTCCTGATGGACTGGTGTCCTCAGTGTCACAGTTTGGTAGTTCCCCTCTTCACACACACTGGCAATAAGCAGGTGATTTGAATCAGGTGTGTTTGAGCTGGAAAATCACCAAACTGTGCTGGACCCTGACCCTCCAGGACTTCACCTGCCCACCCTTGTTTTAATAGGAAGTACTTTCAAAGTGACCTCATTGATCTCCATCAAAAAGACCTTCATTTCCCAGTTCCTGTGATCTCCTGTGACCCCTGTGGATGTGCGTTTTGTGACTTTAGGTGTGATTGGTTCAGATAACATTACAGGAGACCCCTCACACCCTGCAAACCACTTGTTTGACCTGCTGCCCTCTGGAAGGCGCTACAGGTCAATCATGTCTCACACCACCAGACTGACAAATATCTTCTTCCCCTGGGCCATCAGGACTTCAAATAACCCATAACACAACACATAATTAATAAACTAAGGACTGAATCAAGTAAAAAAAAACAACAACAACACAATATTATATATATATAACCACCAATTTCTGTATATATCACTCCACATTCTATTGTATATATCTTATATCTTATTTCTTCATGTTCATCTTTTCTAAATTATTCTTGTTTTTTTTTTTTAAATATATATTTTAAATTCTTAAATTGTATTTTATTTTTTTATTTTTTATTTTTATTTTTGATGCACCGCTGCTGGGTGGAGCACCCACAATTTCGTTGTACTCCTGCACAATGACAATAAAAGCCTATTCTATTCTATTCTATTCTATTCTAAATTATAAAAATGAACAACATTGATAATAATTTTTGAATGATATTTCAAGCATGGTATATTACATTGATTTACATGCTAATGCAATTATTCAATTAATTATTGAATTTACATACAGGTAGACAGGTAGACAGATCCTGTTTTGTATTATTCATCTGAATCAGACTCAGGCCATTGTTAAATAAACTTTACTTGTGTTAAATATCTTACATTTATACACATTTTTACATTACAATATCAGTTGGTACAGAAATGGTGCTGATCATGAAATCACCTTTCTGCTTTCTTGGCTGCAAGTCAGACTTTTGTTTGTGCAGTTTAACAAGATGACAGACATTTGTACAGATCTACAACTGCAACATTTCTTCTGAAATAAATGGTTTTAATAGTTTGGTTCCCTTTCATTGCAGCAACAGCCTTTGTCTATATTTTTATGTAATAGATGTATATTTACATATACATATGTATATGTACATTTCTGTGAGGATTTGAATGCATATGGATACAAGAGCATAACTGAGGTTGGATTACTTGGTTCTGATTTAGAGGATTATGGTTGTGAATCACAAATGGCAATACAGCTCATCCCAAACGTGCTGATGGAGTACCAGAGTAGTTCCTTACAGTTCCACTGCTCTACAGCCTTATGGGTGCATTATACTCTTCTAGTCCACATTTGGCACTGGGCATGTTGACTAGGCTTATGTGCAGCTGTTCCCTTCTGTTTCATTATGTGAAGTGTCTCATTCTATTAGCACTGCTTTTCTGTGGAGATTATAAACACTCTGGTTGTGGAATTGACACTTAGAGTACTTAAAAAACATTGGCCAAGTGTACGTGTCGTTAAAAAGAGAGCTTAATTACTCAGGTTTAATTGAATTAGTGATATCATGACAACAGTTCTTTTAAAACAGCTGGTTTTGCAGCTGTTGAACTATTTTTGGGGAGTGGTGGCCTAATGGTTTGGACCTTGCTCCTGGGACCAGAAGGTTGATGGTTCAAATCCAAGCCTGGGCACCACTGAGGTACCCTTACAGTACCATCCCCACTTCACTACTCCACGTTTGCTCATGTGATGGGTTAAATGCAGAGGGCATGTTTCTTTCTGGTGCACTTTGTGTGTGTTCACAATGACAAATAGTCTCTTTCATATATGGATTGTATTGGCAGGTAAGTCAATTATATATTGGTAAAAAGAACTGGACTCTAAAAGATACAGATCTCACCATGTGTATTACAGAACAGAATTCTGTTTAATTCTGTTTAATAATTAAAATTGTTGGTGTTATTATCTAACCCTTCATACCAATTCAAATCCAATTCTGAAAAGGACACTTAACAGAATTAAACAGCAAAAATGTCTGCTTGGAAGAGAAAAAAGAATTCCAATTAAAGTATGAATATGCCCGCTGCACAAATATTCCCCCCTGCTTTCATAATGAACGTTTTCTGTTCTTTTGTCAGAAAATAAGGGGATGGAAATGATTTTCTACCTGAAAGTCTATTCCGTGTACTTTCCTCCTGTTGCATCCAGGGAATGTGAATGTCAAGGTGAAATTGTTTGAAAATTAAATAAACATCAGCGTGTTGACTTCTGTATGGAGGAAAGGGAACTGCAATATCAGAAAACTCCCCAAAAGGAAATAGAAAAAGTGCCATCTTGAAAAGTCCAATTTAAACTTAGAACGAGATATTGGATTTTGGCTTTAACGCAGTGCAATTCACCAGTAATTGGGCAGTGAAACAATTGTCGTTGTTTTGCCTCTGTACTCTAGCACACTGGCTTGGAAGTGAAACAATGGCCATGAGGTTAAAGTGCAGAAAGTTACATGTTTGATAGAGGGTATTTACATATATATTGAGGGAATCAGAGAGCTTTTAATAGGCTCTCCATTACTTGGAACCATATCTAATTGGGCACCTGGCTGCTGTTACATTGTTGTGTAAATTTAGTACAAGTGAGCTAACAAAAAGTTTGATTTTAATGGATTTAATGTGCAATTGGCATAATGAGCTTACCACAGAAAGGACAAAGAAATGTGAATGCCAGGATGCAGGTCTGGTGTAGAGTGTTGTGCTGCAAACACTGGATATTCAGCCATGGAGCCATTTGTTCTTAACTCCTCCCACTGGAACGCTTGACTTTCTTCTTTACTTAGTTACTGTGAAATTTACTTCCTTTTAAAGTTCATATTTAGCTTGGTCCACTCTGCAACATTTAAACCATGGATAAACTTTGTCAGTATCCTTCTTCAGTATCTTTTTTCACCACTTACTAGCATCCATGCTAATACCATGAGGACATTCTATTGCAGAGGTGGACATCTCCAGTCCTGGTGGGCCTCAGTGCCACAGTTTAGTAGTTCCCCTCTTCACACATATTGGCAATTACAGGTGAGTTGAACCAGGTGTGTCTGAGCTGGGAAATCACCAAACTGTGCTGGACCCTGACCCTCCAGGACTTCACCTACCCACCCTTGACTGACTGTTCAGTTGGCATAAGTAAGAATAAAAAATGTGAATGCTAGGATGCAGGTCTTAAATGCCAGGATGCAGGTTCTAAAGCTGATTCTGATTGTGATGGTATGTGACCACTTCTCACTAGATTTCACTGCTCACCACTGGTGAGAATTTCTGCTGTGAAAAGAAAGGAAAAGAACAAGCAGAGCTTAAAGCCCAAACTGGTTTCTTTGGTTACTCAATCCTAACTAAGCTAATTTTTCAAATTATCTCCCTGGTTTCCTGAAGCATATTATAAAAAAATATATATATTTTTTTAGAAACTACATTTTTATCTTGTTCAAGCTTTGGTGTAAAATTAAATACAAGCAACAGCAAAATAATGTTAACTCATCTCAGCTAATAATTTGATTCTAAAGAGCTAATTTGTGTTGAAAGATCAAGAAAAAGTACAAGTGGATGCAGACAATTTTTCACTGCAAGATATGCATGGGGAAAGATACAATACAACCAAAACATCTAATATATGAGAAAATGAAAGACAAAGCCAATTCATATGCTGTAAATATGCCGTACTTAACTACACTACGACGCAAAAACACTGTTCAGTTTAGCAACAAAAAACAGACCAGAGCACCAGCAACTAGTACTTATCATATAAATGTGCAGCAAATGTGTGTAAAACATGATTCACCAATGCATTGATAAGAAGCATGAACACTTTCTTTGGGTTGAGCTGTGGACAGCATGGGAGACTGCAGTACTGAACAACTGAAGAGCCCTATCAGTCATCATGAAAAACTGTTGAATGCATCAAGAACATCCAGGAAGAATGACCTGAAGCCAACTACGTTTTTGATGGATACTTTACTTGTCAAATCAATAATTTGACCTTAACACCAAAATGCATAATCTCAACCTGCAGATAAGATAAGCAGGAACCAAAAGGCTGCATTAAACATTTGTCAACATGTCACTAGAGAAACTCATGAGCAACTTACACTGATATCAAAACTGTCTAGAAATAAGATGTGTGTGTGCAGAACCTAAAAATAAAAAGGTTTTATACACTCCTGAAAATATTGTTTCCAAAGTGGTTCTTGGCTTGTATTGCCTTGACTGGCTTAAAAATCCCTTTAGTTGATAGAGAATTTCTGCACTGTGTTGAGATTCTTTGAACCTCACAAAGGTTGTTCAGCCTTGAATATCTTATTTACAAAAATGGTTATTTACATGACCATCTAGTAAATAGTACATATTTATAAATATTTTGTTATGTCTTTTTATGGGACAACACTGAAGGTATACTACTTTGATATAATGTAAAGTAGCTAGTGTACAACAGATTGTACAACAATGTAAATTTGCTGTCGCTTAAAAATAACTCAACACACAGCTATTAATGTCTAAACAGCTGGCAACAAAATTTGCCATTTTCCCTCCCCAGTGTCATGTGACTTGTTATAGTTACAAGGTCTCAGGTGTGAATAGGGAGCAGATGTGTTAAATTTGGTGTTTACACTCTCTCATACTGGTCACTGGAAGGTCAAGATGGCACCTCATGGCAAAGAACTCTCTGAGGATCTGAAAAAAGAATTGTTGCTCTACATAAAGATGGCCTTGGCTAAGAAGATTACCAACACCCTGAAACTGAGCTGCAGCACAATAGCCAAGACCGTACAGCAGTTTAACAGGACAGGAGTCTCTTCGAAAGATGATGCACAAGAAAGCCAGTAAAGAGTTGGCGGAACACAAGCAGATTAAGGACATGGATTACTGGAACCATGTCCTGTGGTCTGATGAGACCAAGATAATTGTATTTATTTCAGATGGAGTGTCATGGTTTGGAGCTGCACGAGTGCTGCCGGCACTGGGGAGCTACTGCTCATTGACATGTACTGTGACATACTGAAGCAGAGCATGATCCCCTCTCTTCCCAAACACCTCCAAGACGACCACTGCCTTGCTAAAGAAACTAAGGGTGCTGGACTGGCCAAGCTGTGGGGCATCTTCAAACAGAAGGTGGAGGAGCGCAAGGTCTCTAACCTCCACCAGCTACATGATGTTGTCATGGAGGAGTGGAAGAGGATTCCAGTGGCAACCTGTGAAGCTCTAGTGAACTCCATACCCAAGAGAGTTAAGTCAGTGCTGGAAAATAATGGTGCCACACAAAATATTGATACAGTTATTTTGAGGAGACAGCAAATTTACACTGTTACACAAGCTGCACACTGACAACTTTACATTATATCAAAGTGTCATATCTTCAGTGTTGTCCCATGAAAAGATATAATAAAATATTTACAAAAATGTGAGATGTGTACTCATCTTTGTGAGATACTGTATGGTTCATCTGATATAAATACTATCAGTGCAGAAAGAAGCTGTAGTATGCTGAAGTATAGAAAAAAACACAACTCTGTTATGTATAATTGGTATCTCTGGCCTGTTATTTATATGCTGAAGAGTGGCCCTGAAGAACCCCTTTCCCAACTGTGCTTAAAGTTGGACAGTTTGGCCAGCAAAGTAGCAACTGTGTGTGATGGAATTAATGGTACCCCGGAGAGTTGTGCTGTCATTGAGCCATTCTTTACCGAGGCGCCACTCGTCTAATTCTCCGGGGAGGAACAGATGTTGGGCTGTTTGATGAGCACAATCAGATGGCCTATGATGAAGAGAGGGTATTTTTAGTTGCTCTGAATGAGAGTGACATTGGTAGACCTCCCCCCTCTTGCCAGTTTTGACAGGACAGTTTGTAAATGTTCAGGAATGTGTGTCATAGACCTCTGAGGACGTGTCGCCATTTAGTGATTCACCATTAGCATCCAGACGAGTCCTGTGTCTAAGCAATTATTTTCTTTGATAAAAGTGAATGGCATTTAAAAAAAGAATAGCCACTATCACTTTCTGTGATTAACCAATAACTTCCTAGGCATATGAGGATTGTTCTATGCAGATTTTCAACTTAATGCTAAATTGGTCAAATTGGAGTCTTGAAACTAAAATGCTCCAAACAATTACATACTCTTGCACATTTAATTGGCTTGATCAGACTGACCAAAATACCCAAACTAGGAAGCTTTGTTAAGTGTAGACTGATAGTTTACTGTTAAGTTATTAATAATTTTTCATATTTGGTGAGGCAGTGGTGGCCTAGTGGTTAGGACTTTGCCCCTGAGCTCCAAAACTCACAGGTTCAAGTCCCAGCCCAGGCACCACTGAGGTTCCCTTGAACAAGGTACCGTCCCCACTTCACTGCTCCCCGGGCGCTGTTGATAGCTGCCCACTGCTCCACATGTGCACGTGTGATGGGTTAAATGCAGAGCACAAATCTCGTTGTGGTGCACTGTGTGCAGTGGTGTGTTCGTCGGAAATCATGAATCACTAATGATTTATTTAATTGTGTTGAAGCAGCGATAACCTTAATCCCTCTAACTTGCAGGAGTGGTCGCTTATTTGTAGCAACATTTATATTTTGACTGCTTAATTCACTCTTAAAGACCCAGTTATATGTAGTGAGAACATACAAAAAACAGAACAGTTCAGCTTTGGAAGATCCGGTCAGGGTTATTTATTGCAGCTGTGTACAAGTACAAAGTGAGATGAAACATTTCTCCATGGGCCTTGGTGCAACCTATAGCACATTCAGCAAAGTAAAAGGTGCAAGGTGCAAAGACACAATACAATAATAGACAAACAACAAAACAGTAACAGTAACAGTAAACTGGGAAGGGATGTAGCATTATGTAGGCATACTGCACTATAAGATATGCTATTACACCAGAGAAATTAGAATCATTGAACCATATTAGATGTCAGGTAATTTAAGATACGTATCATGTAACTGGCGTTGAGTGGGTGGTTCTAAGTTATCATGCAACTGGTAAATTAAATAGTGGCAAAAGGTGATAGGTTCTTCTAAAAAGTTCATAGTGTAATAAAAGAAACATACAAGGTATCAGGTGAGGTAGTTCAGTGGAATAAACACTTGCTTTGGCAGGCACACAAAACTCTTACACAGTCTTACAGAGCCAGAACAGAGGCTTCAATACTGTTTGCCAGACAGTAGAAGTGAGAACAGTCAATGTAACAGTGGGAATGGTCTTTCACATGTTTAGTTCCACACAGGTTATGATATGGATGTCCAGGATGGGGAAGAGAGAAAGGCAGATCATCAGAAGGGGAGAGGAAAAAGACTGAGAAGAGAAAGGAACAGGAAACTCTGGCTGGACTCTAGTGGCTAATATCTACAGGAACCCAGATTGATGACAGCATGTTGAGCGATGAGTCCCATTGCAGTGTGTGAGTTGGGGTGACCCAGCTACTGCATTAGCAGGCCACATCAGACGTTTGACACTTCATGAAGTGCCCATATTTTATGGGCAAAATGTTAGAAGCAGAGCGCTAGCGCAGGGACATGACCCAGAGCCATCAGTCTTTCAGCGCTGACTGCTGCCTCTGTCCTGAACAGAATATATATGAGGGGCAGCACACCTACTACCATACAAATCACCTGATGAGTTATACGAGTCTACTCCTGCGCCTGTTATCTGTCATTAACATAAAGAAAACACAGGCTGCCCTTTACTTTATGCAAACATTTTTTGATAGATGGCCCACAGACATGGTGTGACATTACGTAGGACAAAATCTCATTACATCCCTTTTTTTTTACCCCTTTAAAGTTACAATATCTGAGACTCAGTGAATTTCTCCATGTACCTAAGAGCATGAGAAAGAATCACTTAGAGTAATGAAAGAGCCAAGACTGATAGGAAAAACTACATAAGAGCAAAAGATGAAACTGATATGAGTCAAGACTCAAAAGAAGAACTTCACAAGGGAAACTCACTAAGAGGAACCAAGGTAAAACCCCCCTAAGAGAAAAAGCATTGAGAGGAACCAAGCTTCAAAAAGAAAAACTCTTAAAGAGAATGGAGAAGAATTATTGAGAGGAACCATACCTTAAAAGAAAAATCTCTAAAAGGGAACAAATAAGAAATATTGAGAGGAACCAAGCTTCAAAAGGAACAATTCTTAAAGAGAATGGAAAAGAAGCATTGAGAGGAACCAAGCCTTAAAAGGAAAAACTCTTGAAGAGAATGGAGAAGAAGCTTTGAGAAGAACCAAGCCTCAAATGGAAAAACTCTTAAATAGAATGGAGAAGAACCATTGAGAGGAACCAAGCCTTAAAAGGAAAAACTCTTAAAGAGAATGGAGAAGAGGCATTGAGAGGAACCAAGCCTCAAA
>JBBIGC010000125.1:23718295-23728366 GCA_037576955.1 Lepidarchus adonis | reverse complement strand
TGTGTGTGTGTGTGTGTGTGTGTGTGTGTGTGTGTGTGTGTGTGTGTGTGTGTGTGCGTGTGCGTGTGCGTGTGTGTAAAACAAAGCCAACAATCCAATGAACTCTGAGAAGACTTCGAAAGAAAGAAAGAAAGAAAGAAAAAAGGAAAGAAAGAAAAAAGGAAAGAAAGAAAAAAGGAAAGAAAGAAAAAAGTATTCTTAATAGCCTAATTGACGCCCCTAATAGATCCTACATATAAGTGTTGCACTTTGCTTCACTCAAACTGTGTTTATATGAATCGGTCATAAACACTCACAAGCACAGAATCAACAGAGATTTCTGGTTCCATGCTCATCAGCCCTAATGCACTAGAACCAACTCAGACCATATGGACAGAACCATGCTCCACCTAACGGATCGTAACTCTGTGAGGCCCACCTGTACACAAGGAACTTCTGACACCTCTTTAAACTGAATTTTATTAATTTCTTCATTTATTTATATTTCTTTGTCTGTTATCACTCACCAGAGGAGGATGGGTTCCCCTTCTGAGCCTTGGTTCCTCCCAAGGTTTCTTCTTACAGTTTAGAGAATATTTCCTCACCTCTATCGCCTTTGGCTTCCTCATTAGGGGTTTGGACCCTGATTCTGTAAAGCTGCTTTGTGACAACAAATAATATTGATAATAATATTGACGTTACCTTCATGCAGACTCTACTATCAAACACTGCTCATGTTAAATAAAAGAACTGTGCCAGAATGTAGGGATACAGAGATTTACACTTTGCAAGCACATGTTAATGCCAGACGTGACCAGGACCTAACAGACCATTCAGGACTCCAGACCAGACTGAAGCAAAAGTGTCAAGGAGGCACAGAATGCAAAGAAATGCATCCAGGTTCTGCTGAATGATCATCAACAATAGTCACAATAAAGCCAGTGGGATGTAGTCCAGTCAAGCTTTCTCCCATCAATACGCTGCATTGACAAGCCTGCCATTGAGCTGGCATGTGTCTTCCTTTGTATGTCTCTCTTCCTCTCTTGCTTTTTCCAGCTGCCCCTCCATTATCATAGGCTTCACCTTTGGGAGCCGGCGTAAAGTAGGGGGAGTAAGTGACATATAAAGAGAGAGGGAAAAGGGGACAAAAATCCATGGAGCGACCACATCAGTAATTAACAGCTGCTTTGGCTCTGGCTTAATTTATTATGCAGTACTCTTAGTGGCCCTGCCCCTTGACACCCAGCAGAATGAGATCAGCTCCCTGCAGACACCCTGCATGTGAATAGAGCTCTTTCTGCTTCTTCTCAATCGTGTGTCTGTGCGTGTGCATGTGTGTGTGTGTATGCAAGACTGAGGAACCATTTCGGCCTCAATAGACTGACTGTACCACGCAGATAGGGGGAATCTTTTGTGCACCATGGAAGTACTTGACAATCACAAAGGTACAAATCTCATTTAGTGTCAGTCGATTGTGCTAGACACTCGATGCAGAAGGGCAGGAAAGGAAAAAAAGGCCTTTGAATAGAGTTCATAATAACGCTGCTTAAGCTTTTGCTTTCAGGTTCTCTTCTCACCTTTATGCCAGCACTCTCCTGAGATGCTGTGCTGGGTGCTAAAACAGGGTTTAAAGACTTCAGCCTGCCGCCATAAAGCATTTCTGCTGTGACTTGGATGTTTGCTGCAAGGATCAAAACAACAGAGTGCAAACACATGACGAGTGCTGTATGTGGCACAATTTGTGAGCAGTTCTTTAACCCTCACCCTTGGCTTTGGAGAAGGAATGAAATATACAGAGATGACTGTATGGGCTCACATCATAGCAACGTATGCAAAAAGACAGTGTAGGTGTACAGATTTTTCATCTTTTTCAAGATTTCATTCTGCATCAGGATTCTGCTAGAAGATGGTTCCTCTTGCATGCAGTGATCTTATTTTGTGCTTAACAACACACACATCAGCATTGCTAACTCTCACACTTTTTCACCACCAGGGGAAACAAGACTTTTCCTAGCCCCTCAGTGAACAAAGACATCTCTTAATGCTGAATTTAAAAGTTAGCACCCCTGCATCGCTTATGTTAGCCACCCAGCCACAGAGTCTGATGGCTAAAATACCAGGATGGGGGGGGCATGGGAGCAAAAAATTCTACCAAAGCGGGGCCCAGCAAAAAAGGTTTGGGAACCACTGTATTAATGTATACCGTATATCTTCTAATAATAGGCCGTCTCTTATTGATGCCCGGGGTTGAAGAGATGTCATGACAAATAGATGCTGGTCTCCAATAGTAACCCCCCTCCCTCCGCTCCCAACTTTCAAAGGCATGTGTCTCTGAGCTTTCACTTTCTACCTCCGTGTTTTAACAGAATTTATTCCCTAAAAGATATGAAACGTCTTAAAACAAGCCTCTGATTTCTGAAGACAGTTATATGAGTGTAGCGTGCATAATTACTCATTTCTGTTGCGATATCTGAGGGTTCTTGACAGATATTAAGTTAAGTGAAGCGGCTGTGTTTAAACTTATCGCTGTATTCAATGCTAAACCACTCCCACATTAATAACAGCAGCATCACAGACAAGTATTATCACTGAACAGACAGAGCGATGATTTTAATAGTGATGTTTTATCTTCTGTCGAAATAAACAGGAAGAAGATGCGTGACATTTTGTGGTTGTAAATACCCATCACCATTCCGTCTGCGAGGCGAATACTAGCCCGTCTCCAACAAATGTCTGTCTCTATTAAATGCCAGACTGTTTTAATCATTTTTTTTATAAACACCGGGGTTACTATTGGAAGATACAGTATTTGATATGTAGTTTGTGAAGAATTACATAATGTGTCAAGAAACTGCTAAACTTGATTCCATTTTGGATCTTCAGTTCTGTTTAATTAAAGACTGCTCCTGTGCAGCCAAAGCTGTGCTTTCATCACTGTGACTTTCACTTTAACAAATGTCATTTCGACCATAGAATTTTGCTGTTGAGGAGTTGGTGAAACTGCTGGCTAATACTGATGAGGCCCATGCTCAATTTTGGACTTGTAACCTCTAAAAAAAGCTCTAAAGCCCCTGGCTCCTCTTTCACAAAACGATCATCTCAGTTTACAGGAATAGCCATTGGTCATGGCATCATGCTGTTCCTGTGTGTTTTGACTGATGCGATACTCACTGGGTTTGTCAGCTGATAAGATGTGAAGTATGCAGAGTGTCGCCACCCAGGGATCAAAATATTGCTGCTGTGACTTGTGTACAGAGGTACCCAACATTGTTCAGACTACTGCAGTTTGGTGGGCAATAATCTGCAGCTGATGTTGTGTCATTTTTGTAGTTCAGATAAGAATATCATGGTCTAAAACAGGGGTCACCATCATGGTGCCCGCAGGCAGCAGGGTGCCCCCAACAACCACATGAGGTGCCCACTGACCTGTTCCAAAAACTCACCAATGAGCAACATCTAAAATGAAATTTTTATTTGCATTTATATAGATTTGAAAATGACAATATAAACATTTTTTTAAATATGTTTATTATACATGAAGTTTAGATAAGTTTAGGTAATCTCTGTTCTATTCTAGCTCAACAGTATTGTGTGCATGACAGAACGTTGGTGGAGAGTAAACTCGCTGGTGCAGCGGAGATGAGGAGCTGAATGAGGTTTCCTATCCCGAAAACATGGCAGAAAAAAGAAAGAAAATGTATAATTTTTTACAGTGAATGGGAGGAAGAGTTCTTCTGTAAAAGGAATCATAAACATAATCAGCGTCTTCATGTAGATTAGTATCATTATTATTAATTATTAATAATATATAGCTAAAGGTAAACTGAGCAAATGTGTTATTTATGAAGTGTGTATTAAACTGGTCGCCCTTCGTACGGCTCAGTACCTGTGAAGTAGCTCTCAGATTTAAAAAGGTGACCCCTGCTCTAAGATGTTTTACTTTACGAGGAAATGAAGGCCACCTCCATATTATCCATATACCAATCAGCCATAACATTAAAACCACTGACAGGTAAAGGGAATAACGTTGACTATCTAGTGTTTTTCATTACAATGGCACTTGTTTTGGTATATTAGACACCAAGTTAACTGTCAGTTCTTGAAATGTATGTGTTGGAAGCAGGAAACATGGGTAAGTGTAAGGATCTGAGCCACTTTGACAAGGGCCTTATTGTGATGAGTCATGAGCGTGCAAGGTTCATTGATGCATGTGGGGCGGGAAGGCAAATGTTATGCAGAAACAAACATTATTGCGCAGTAGACAACATACAGCAACTCCACTGAAAAACTCATGTATAGGGGAACACATCACAATTGCCATTCAGCATTAAGTGACATCACCAGGCTCTGAGAGTCTGTGATATTTATTATTACTCATTGATGACCCATGGCTATTAGAGCTAGACCTTTATTTTGCTCACAAATGTGAAAATGCAATCAATAATGGAGGTTATTGGTTTATGGATGTGGTGAAAGAAGACATGTTGGCGGTTAGTATGAAAGAGGAAGATGCAGAGGATACGAAGAAATGGAACCAGAGTAGCCGCTTTGGTGACCACTAACGGGTCAAGTTGAAAAGAAGAAGTATAATTGAGGTTGAACTATCTTTGCCTGTGTAATGCTAATGTTCAGCAAATGACATTACACATGGCCATGTTTGAACATGCACAACTGTAACATGAACAAACTTTAATTTGACTAAGCCCTTGAATGGAAGAGCTGCTGTTTCCTGTCTGACAGAAACCATCTGGTTATTGGATATTCATAGAAGATACAATATTGAAGATACAAACATAATTCTTCTGCAGTTCTTTGCTGTAAAGTCAATGTCATTTTTAAAGATATCTTTCTCAGTTACAGATGTAATAAGAGGAGTCCTGATGCATGCTAACAATCTTGGCAACCAGAGCAAACTGGGAGCTAGCTGATTTGAATGTAAATAAGCCACGCTGTTTCAATACTTTTTGTTTCCAAAGTTTGCACTTCTTTTTTGTTTTGAGCTCCAATCCCATATATTTGCTGCCAAGCCATGTGGATTTTTTACAGATGAAAACGAGCATTAGTTGTTTTCAGTAAATCTCTAAAACTCAACTAATAGTAACCAATTTAAAGTAAATGTAAAAGGACAAACACTGGAATATGTCTGTGTGTGAGGGGAGGGTAAATGAATATATCATTAAAAAATCCCATATCATAAAAAGGGATAAAAATGAGAACTGGTCAATCAGAGACCCTGCATTATCTGGGGGTATGCATTAATTGGCCCATACTGCTAGAAGAATTGAGAAGTATATGTATATGTACTGTATATGTATATGTATATGTATAAGTATTTGGGGTATATATGGTTTAAATATATTGCTACTGTTTAAGTCTGTTTTTATTCAAACTAACACATATCCTCAACGAGTAAGTCTCTGACCCACCTGCCTCTCCTACAATAAAAACACATAAATTGTTTAAAATTAATAATGTTATAAAAATCACATTATTTAATTCTTAGTTATATATAGTCATATTATTGATTATTATTATTACATTATTACTGTGTAAAATACAAATCACCTAAAATTATGGAACACTGCTGACATAGAGTTAGCACTTTCTCTAAAGATGTTCTTGACCATGGCCCTTTAAGACAGTTACTGGACACCCCTGCTAATGTCTAAAGAGAATTGAGCTCCTTGGTGAAGTGTGGACCTCATACCACTGTTCAGTGGGCAGCTAGGCTACCCTGGTTCTCTCATCTATGTCGTTGTCGCACAGTGCCACAGATGACTGGACCTTTTGTGCCTTATCTTCTGAGCGGACAGTGCTCCAGGCGATGTCAGGTCTGTGTTGAGGAGCTCCCACTGGACACACTGAATAAGAGAGTTTTATTCTCCATCAGGTGCTCTATGGGATATCAAACATCACTTCTTTATCACTGTCATGAGAAACCGTCATACCTAAGGAACAGTCTCTCTCAACACTTTTTTCAAAATGTTCAACATTAAAACGTACAAAAATAATAAATATAAAGTATTTTGTAATTTTTTTCCATGATACAGAGAGAACTTTTCTTAATGCCCCATTACATTTTATTTAAAGTTTTATTTCTTTATTTGAATTTTTGCATAGCTGAAAAAATACAAATGAAAGTTTGGTCTGTTACAGCATATTTTATATATAACTATTGTTCTAATATTTTAAACTCTGAATATACATAAATTGCAGAACAAAATAAACAGCAGAAATTATTATGTTTAAGTTTGGTCTCTGTAAATGAAGTTTCAGTTGCAAAATCCTCAAAGCATGTAATACAGGGGGTGTGCAAATGTTTACTTGCAACTATATACATACAGTACAGTGGTGCAAAAAAGTATTTGCCAGCCACTGATTCTGCAAGTTGTCCCACTTAAAAAGATGAGAGAGTCTGTAATGTTTATCATAGGTTCACTTCAACTGTGAGAGACAGAATGTAAAAAAAATCCAGGACATTACATAGTTCATTTTTTAAAGAATATATTTGTATAATGGTGCAGAAAATACGTATTTTGTCAATAACAAAAGTTCACCTCAATACTTTGTAATGTAACCTTGATTGGTCAATCGTTTCTTGTAGGTTTTCACCAGGTTTGCACACACTGTACCTGGTATTTTGGCCCATTCTTCCATGCAGATCGTCTCAGGAGCTGTGATGTTTTGGGGCTGTCGCAGGGCAACATACTTTTAACTCCCTTCACAGATTCTCTATTGGATTGAGGTACGGAGACTGGCTAGGCCACTCCAGAACCTTGAAATGCTTTTTACGTAGCCACTCCGTCTGGGCGGTGTGTTTGGGATCATTGTCATTCTGGAAGATCCAGCCATGTTTCATCATCAATGCTCTCACTTATGGAAGGAGATTTTTGTCCAAAATCTCATGATACATGGCCCCATTCATCCTTTCCTTAATACGAATCAGTCATCCTGTCCCCTTTGCAGAAAAACAGCTCCAAAAAATAATGTTTCGACCCCCATGCTTCACAGTGGGTATTGTGTTCTTGGTTTCCTCATTTCTCAAGATCATTTGTACTCTACAATGTGAGATCTTGCATGAAGCCCCAGGTCGAAGGAAATTGTCAGTGATTTTGTATTTACTCCATTTTCTAGTAATTGCTCCAACAGTTGATCTCACCATCTGCTTGCCTATTGTAGATTAGATCATCCCAGTTTTGTGCAGGTGTACAATCTTGTTTGTTCCTGGTATCATTAGACAACTCTCTGGTCTTGGCCATGGTGGAGGTTGGAGTCTGTGGACATGTGTCTTTTTTATACAGATAATGAGTTCAAACAGGTGCTACTAATACAGGTAACAAGTGGAAGATAGAAGAGCTTCGTAACAGGTCTTTGAAGGCCAGAATTCTTGCTTGTTTGTAGGTGCGAAATATTTATTTTCTGCACCATTATACTAATAAATTCTTTAAAAATCATACAATGTAATTTCATGGATTGTTTTTTGATTTGATTGACTCTCACAGTTGAAGTGAACCTATGATGAACATTACAGACCTCTCTCGTCTTTTTAAGTGGGACAACTTACAGAATCGGTGGCTGCCAAATAATTTTTTGCCTTGCTGTATATAAATTATTGAAACACTCATTCAATATAGAGATACATCTTCACAATTGTCACCATTTTTTTTTTCAAATTAAAAAATTATTTATTGATTAAAAATTGATTTAAAACAACTTGTAAATTATCTGCTTTACAAGATTAAAGATCATGGAGTTTTCTTAGCTTTAATGTACTGTTTAAGGGTTAGGGTTAGGACATTATGTGGAAGTTTCTAACACAATTATTTACTTTCACATCTCATTTACACAAATGGCTATTTGAAGAACTATCATTTCAAAGGTTTTCTATGAGCCCACGGTGGTTCTTCCATGACATTGCTTCAAAGAGCAATTTTTATTTCCATCTGGAAAATATATTTTTAAGAGTCTATCATTAAAAACAAGAAAAACCCTGAGAGGTTTTCTTATTAAAGTGATGTTTGGAGTAGTGTAGGTATCAGCTGTGGTTTCCATGCTATGCTACACTTTCAAAAGCTTTTACATCATTAACAAGCCGTGTAGCCATGCTGAAGATAAATACTTTATGATGCATGTTGTAATTATTGATGTCTGCTTCAATTTCTGAGCTTGATGCTGAAGGGAGAGCATGAAATGTGCTGTATGCATGATCTCCTCTTGATATGCTGTTGGCGAGAGTGTGTTTAGTGTATTTCTGGCCAGTTGTTCATGGGAGGATCGTCTGCTGGATTCCAGGGAGTTGGCAGTAAAAGCACTCGGGCATGGACAGTTTGCTTTCTGATGGAGAAGGCTTGCTGCGATAGCCTGTGTGACCTGTGTGTCTGAAAACCAA
Organism: Lepidarchus adonis; assembly: GCA_037576955.1. Lineage (NCBI taxonomy): Eukaryota > Metazoa > Chordata > Actinopteri > Characiformes > Lepidarchidae > Lepidarchus > Lepidarchus adonis. Next base: position 23,719,998 of record JBBIGC010000125.1, on the reverse strand, counting down.
TAAAAACTTGTTTAAATATAAAAAAAAAAGAAAAGTTAGAGTGGGTCAGAAGCCTGCAGAAGCCTGTAATGATATGTATGCTTGTGTTAATGGCAGCTGTCAGGCCTCCCTGGGGTCCACTGCGGCTCAGATTGCTTGGTGGTTTGAGCCTTGCGCACACAAATGTGCACACACACAGAGCAGGAAATTGTGTTCTCCTTGTTTGCCTGACACCTTTTGCAACTTTTCCAGTGATAGATCTCGACACTGGGCTGTGTTTGACTTCACAGCTAGTAAATGTGTGAATTCGACTGTCAGCTGCTAGAAATCATCAGCTGTCCCCACTATGTTTTTCAGAGTGTGTGTGTGTATGTGTGTGTGTGAGGGCATGTGTTTCTCTTTTTAACACTCAAGTGGCACTGTGAATTATTGTGGAGCTTTTGTTGAGAGGCACAGCTGTTTGTTCCATAAATTTGAGTTGATTTTAATGGAGTGGCGCGCCATCATATAACTACAAGTTTTCCCCTGTGTGGGGTAATTTTTCAAGCAAAGGCTGACAGGAAGATGACCTTTGAAGAGCCATGCAAAAGTGAAGAAAAACATCTGTATAAAAAACTGCCTTAAAAACACCAAATTACTATCAATTTATTCTTGTCCTTGCATTTTTAAAATAAGAGTTTGATGTAGTATATAAACAAAGTAAAAAATTTTCAAAAAATTGTCCATTCCCTTATCAGTTTTTAGAATTTGGATGCAGAAATTAATTTTCAAAACTGGCTCATTTGAACTAAACTGCTTTTGTTACACATTTTATATGATTAGCCTGCAAGAGGGAAAAAGTCAGGATAGATTTTAACAGCTTCTTAATAAGAAATCATACCAAACAGCCAATCAGGCTGGAATGTGCAATAATATCAGAATCATATTGGTAATGACAGATATTTGCTGGAAAATATAATACCAGCATCAGCAGATAAGTACATAAAAAATATTGGAAATCAGCATTAGCCTCCAAATGCCTTATCAGTTCATCGCTTATCAGAACAGAGGCCATTTACATATCAGCCTTAAACAGTGTTGTACAGGAAACTGAAAATGAGTAATTACTTAGCTAACTAATTACTTAGATCAAAGAAATACCAATCACTGCATATCAAAAGTAATTAGGTACTAGAGAAAGTAATATTTGTGTTACTTCTAAATGTCAGTTTTCATTGACAACGCTGTGTAAAGAGAAAAAACAGTGCTATCACAGTTGTTTGCTTCACAAGTATCTTGTGTAAGTCTGGGCCACTGTACTGAATGCATTGTAAAATGGACACAGCACCACTTTCACTTTCAAGCTGAAACAAGTGAATAATTTAGCAACATAACTCAGCTGTAGAGAGAGGGATTTGCATTCCCAGCAATGTAAAAAGCCCTGTTTGGAAATTTCAGGTTTTGGTCAGTAGATTGGTCAAACTTGTGAAATCTTAGGAGAAAGCTACAGTTGTATACCTTTCTACATTAGTAAATGAATTAAAGTAACACTACTTTTCTGTGTAATGTAAGTACATTAATATAGCCTAATATTGCTAATCACATAGTCCGTGTTTCATTATGGATATACTTTGCATTCCCATCATAATTGCAGATTTACATGTCTTCTTTTCCTGTGCAATATTTCCTGTTTCCTGCCTTCCTGCACTGTCAACACTTTTACACTTCTGTCTAAAATGTTTCTT
>JBBIGC010000125.1:23703831-23714159 GCA_037576955.1 Lepidarchus adonis | reverse complement strand
GGTGAAGGTGATGGGACTGGTCAAGGTGATGGTGACTAGTCTAGGTAAAGGTGATGGGCACTGGTGTAGGTGAAGGTAATGGGACTGGTCTAGGTAAAGGTGATGGTGACTAGTCTAGGTAAAGGTGATGGGGGCTGGTCTAGGTGAAGGTGATGGGACTGGTCTAGGTGAAGGTGATGGTGATGAGTCTAGGTGAAGGTGATGGGGGCTGGTCTAGGTGAAGGTGATGGGACTGGTCTAGGTGAAGGTGATGGGACTGGTCAAGGTGATGGTGACTAGTCTAGGTAAAGGTGATGGGCACTGGTGTAGGTGAAGGTGATGGGACTGGTCTAGGTAAAGGTGATGGGGGCTGGTCTAGGTGAAGGTGATGGGGGCTGGTCTAGGTGAAGGTGATGGGACTGGTCTAGGTGAAGGTGATGGTGACTAGTCTATGTGAAGGTAATGGGACTGGTCTAGGTGAAGGTGATGGGACTGGTCTAGGTGAAGGTGATGGGACTGGTCAAGGTGAAGGTGATGGACTGGTCTAGGTGAAGGTGATGGGACTGGTCAAGATGATGGTGACTTGTCTAGGTGAAGGTAATGGGACTGGTCTAGGTGAAGGTGATGGGACTGGTCTAGGTGAAGGCGATGGGACTGGTCTAGGTGAAGGCGATGGGACTGGTCTAGGTGAAGGCGATGGCACTGGTCTAGGTATAGGTGATGGGGGCTGGTCTAGGTGAATGTGATTGGAGTGGTCTAGGTGAAGGTGATGGTGACTAGTGTAGGTTAAGGTGATGGTGACTAGTCTAGGTGAAGGTGATGGTGACTAGTCTAGGTGAAGGTGATGGGACTGGTTTAGGTGAAGGTGATGGTGACTAGTCTAGGTGAAGGTGATGGGACTAATCAAGGTGAAGGTGATGGCACTGGTCTAGGTGAAGGTGATGGTGATTAGTCTAGGTGAAGTTGATGGTGATTAGTTTAGGTGAAGGTATACAGGGATTGGTACAGACAAAAGTGTAGGAAGTGAATAATGGGATTAACTGTATAATTTTTAAAAATGCAGTTAATGAAGTTAATTGAAGAATGAAGAATAGCAGACTGTTAGGAATACCATGACTGATTAGTCCACTTGTGGCATTAAACTGCTCTAGTTTTGACTCTGTAACTGTGAAATGTCCAGTAGAATAGTATTTCTACTGTGTGTTTGGTAACACTTTAGTTGAACCCTGCTATACTGACAACCACGCCATAATCAGGTCTTGGGTAGTGTCATAGACAGTAAAATGACATCAGTATTTGTCATGACATCCATGTTGACGTAACATGACACAGTTTATAGACATAACCTGCTGTGACAACTCATGACACCATAGGACATATGACTGTTAAGTAGCAAGTAAAGTTATTTTCAGTATGGCTGAAATTGTGCCACATGAAGCTATAAGTCAGTCCTCACTGTAAATTTTTTACTGATTATCACATAAAATATCAATTTCTTCATCTTTTATTGTCTTCACTCCATTAAATGCAATAATAAAACACTTTATCTGGTCATTTATAGCCAATTGCACATTTTCATTCTATAACATTTTAAATTGAATATGGGTCACATTGGCTGTGGGACTCGACTTTAACTCTGTTTAATCATTCGCCAGGTCTCGCTCTCCATTACAAAAGTCTTTCAATTTCAATTCACATGGGTAAACAAATAGATTATTTCAGCGACAACCCTGTGTGTAACCGGCATGTGCATGAAGCATGTGCGAAGTGTGTGGCTGACGAAGTTACTAAAACTGCACTGTTTTTAAATAAACCCTGTTTTCAGTCAATTAAACTCCCTGTGAACCGAATCACATTTGGATAGCTGGAGAGTTAGCAAATGCAATATGGTTAATGGCATCATTTAGCAGAGAATGGCAGCGTGGGCACTGGATGAGAGAGCACTTCTGAAGGGCCCACTAAAGGGGAGAGAAAGAGAAACATTACAAAGTGTAATTACTTTAAGCACCATTAGGGATGCAATAACTTGGAGGGGAAACAAAGTCCGGCTTTGTCACGCTGCTCGAATTGGACACAGAACAAGTAATAGTCTTTTTTATCTCTGTCTCCTTCAGATTAAGCAAGCGGGATAAAACCGGCGCCTGCTATCCCTCAGATTCGGACTGCCAAATCAACTGCTGTGGTCGACTGCCATGACTTCTGTAGAACCTTCTCTGTCACCTTGGAAGTTTAGCATATGGATTGTTTTGCACTTTGGGTAAATAGTTGTCACAGATGTATTGCATTTAGGTGTAGTGGGTAATATTGTAACAGGTCTAAAAGCTTTGGATTATAAGCAGTCTTGGGATGACCAAAAATTTCATTTTCCAAAACCTTTATTAATTTTTAACATTCATTGAGCAAGGTCATTGAACCAGACGCTTGCAGTATAGAGCTTTTAAATGTGGAAAACCCCTTTGTGTTTACAGATCTGGGTCTGTCTGTGAATAAGCCCAAACTTGAAGGAAAACTGTGAAAGATACAAGCTCTGCTATCATACGTACAGTGTGTGAAATGTAGCAAAATACAGTCAACTATTGCCATGTGTTATAAAGTTTAGCTTGTTACATACATTGAAATGAAAAGTATGAATATAATCAAGAAAAAGCATGTTTGATCCAGTTTGTTTTCAAGTTGGGGTGATGGTTGGCAAAATATTTGCAAAAGGTAGGGTGTGGTGTAATACTGTTGACCAGGACGGTGTTGAACAAATTTTTTGTTGGTGTGGAAGGGGTTGACACCCCCTGCTGGTAACGACTTGCCCAGGAACACCACTGTAATTTAGCTGAATAGCAGTTAGCTAGGTAGCTAAATTTAATATTTAATTTAGCAAATAACCTTCAAAGAATCCTATATAGGTTAATCAATGTCATTTGATTAGCCTTTATTCATTTATTCAATATATTCAACATATTCATTTAACATAACTTTTAGAAATGATAGCTCCAAAAAACCCCTACACTTAAAAAACTGTAGAATTTATTCATCTTTCAGTGAAATTAAGTTTAAAAATAGATTTAATTGAATGACATACACTTGAATTACATCTTGGGCATTTAATCTGAAACACTTATTTAAAGACAACACAGTTAATGTGTTAAGTGTTCATGTACTTTCCTAGTTCATAAGCTTAGCAACCTGGGCCTTAGCAGCTCATGCTGTACCTGGATACTGGTCTTCCTCAGCAACAGACCCCAGAATTTCAGGATGGGAGACGTTTGCAGGGGTGTGTCCTCAGTCCACTCATCTACTCATTATTCACTCATGGGTGCACTTCCATTCACACTAGTTACACCATCGGCAAATCTGCTGACGACACTGCTAGAGGGCCTGATTAACAACAACAACGAGTCAGTCTACAGAGACGATGTTCAGCATTTGAGGCAATGGTGCGACAACAATAATTTGGAGATGAACACATCCAAGACCAAAGAGATGACAATAGACTTCAGGAGATCCAAGCGGACTGAGCAGCTCACCTTCTACATAGATGGAAAAGTGATAGAGAAAGTATCTTGGAGTTCGTATTTCAGCTGTTCTCACCTGGTCCACGAACATCTCTCACGAGGTGGGGAAGGCACAACACAGATTACTTCATCAGGAAGTTACAGCTAGTACACCTCCCTCAATACCTGCTGATCAGCTAACCCTACTGCTGCACAGTGTGGTTCAGCTGCTGTACTGTAGAGGACAGGAAGACCCTACAGCGGGTGGTGAGGATGTCCCTCACACCCTGGACACTCCATTTTCTATACTACACTATAGGTCACTCAAAACAAAAACAAATAGACTGAACAATACTTTTTTACCCACAGGCCTGCAAATGTTACCTGCCCCCCCCCCCCAGAATATACTTGAACACCCACTGTGCACCAGCAGTGCAATATTACACACTTAGAGCTGGCAGCTTTGACACAATTTTCACCATTCTGCTTAATACATAGATAACATTTGTATATTGGATATGGTATATTGTATACTGGACATAATTGCTACTTGTATTGTGTATAGATGACAACACATCACACTTTTCTTTTTGCTCTTAAATGTGAGTGAATCACTTTTTATGCTGTTAAACTGTCTTTCATTGTTCCTTTAACAGAAAGTATTCTAGTTTCAGTTGGCAGATAAAATAATTTTTAATTTTTTCAGTGTAAACCATACCATGTGCTGCATTCACTGTAGTTCTCTGTCTATCATTGAGATATGATACTTTCACAACTGAATTACTGAAATTACATCTTTCAGCCCCAGTTACCAAAATCTTATAGACATTAGTTGCCTATCTGTGTGTGGCTGTGCTATAAACTAGTGTCTCCCAGCCCTGGTCCTGGAGGCACGCTGCCTTGCATATTTGAGTGCTTTCACTGTTCCCACCACCTGATCCAAGTAATCACCTCATTTACAACCCCTTACTGAGTCAAAGTAGCTGTTTTAAAGCACAGAAAGCAGTAAAATGTGTAGGGCAGTGGGCCTCCAGGAACCAGGGCTGGGAAACAGAGCTATAAACAGCAAAAAATACTTCTTAAATAAAGAAAGCTATATGTTGGAAACCACCAACACTGCATGATTAACCTTATGTGCAGAACTTTAAAAAGTAACAACAATAATAATAAAAAATGTACTGTATAACAAAATGATCAATAATGCTTTTGTTTTTAAAGATACATTTTAATATACTGCTAAAAAAATAAAGGGAACACAAATATCAGACATCCTAGATCTGAATGAATAAAATAATCTTATTAAATACTTTGTTCTTTACATAGTTGAATGTGCGGACAACAAAATCACACAAAAATGATGAATGGAAATAAAATGTATCAACCCATGGAGGTCTAGATTTAGAGTCACACTCAAAATTAAAGTGGAAAAACACAGCACAGGCTGATCCAACTTTGATGTAATGTCCTTAAAACAAGTCAAAATGAGGCTCAGTAGTGTGTGTGGCCTCCATGTGCCTGTATGACCTCCCTTCAACGCCTAGGCATGCTTGGTCATGAAAAGTATCAAAATAGACAGATAATATATGAATATTTAATAATTATCTCAGGAACTGCTGAACAATTGTTCATAATCACAAATTAAACCAAAGTAAATGCTTAAGAGTTCAAACTGGGTAATTTATTACCTACAAGTTATGAGAAGAAATAGTCATTAACAAGCATACAAATCATTAGGTTTCCAAGCTTTAAAATAATTGTTTGTATGTAATTAAGTAAATTGTTCATTAAAACGGTAGCCTTTATTAATGCATACAATATTGTTAAAACAATTAACATTTTAAATAATAAACAGCAGATTTGTCTGCAGATAAATATGTAAAATAATTCAAATATATTAGTGCTGTGCAACTATATAGGATTCCAGTAATTAAGGACCTGGTGACAACTAAATTGGCCAGAATATTGTGGGAAAAAAAGAAATCATGATATTTCTTTAGTTTAAGATGTGTCCTGATGCATTAAAAATGTATAAAATGTTCTTAACTTTACATTTTTCTTATCAAAATATTAACTATTACTGTGTATTAGTGGAAATAAGTAAATCTCCTCTACAAAATCACAGTTTGATGCACAATTACTCTTTTGTTAAGTTTTTAACATTTCTTTTAAATGCAACACAATTACACTTGGACTATGTGGCTTTTCTGCATAGAATTATAAACAGTTTTCACTTTGCATAATAGAATTTCAGATTGCATTTCTTGATGCAGTGGCAGACTGGGTTAAGTGAGAACTTCAGTGGATGGTGGGCTGTTCTGGGGCTTTGACTAAAGGGAAAATACCTGGTGGAAAATAGCGAGAGTATTAAGAAATGTAACTTACTTGCTTGGATATACAGTATCCACAATACATAGCTATTGATTGTAGTGAAGCCTTAAGAGAGAAAACATTGAACCGAACCAGAAATAATTGTTGAGCTCAGGTTGTGGGTCATTAGCTCGTATTCACTTATGATATTGTTTCAGTTGTATCCCATTTGTCCTTTATGACTCTGAAAGCAAGTGGTCTATTGACCACCATTACACAGGATCTAGTCATTCCTCAGAAGAACCTGAGCCAGTCTATTTTGTGTACAGTCTTAATATGAAGCTGCTCTTAGAGACAGTGTGACAGGTACAACGTGGCAAGAGAAGAGAGAAAGAGCGATAGAGAGCGGTATGGCAGGCTACGATAAAGAAAATGAGGCCGAATGTGATCAATAGCACTTGGCAGGAAAGGCCTGCATCTTCATTCTATCCTGCTTTGTTACTCCCCTGTGTAGTTGGACTAGAAAACACTGTACCTGTTGTGACAGTGCTTGGAGAAATTGTTCTTCTGAGAAGTTGGTAAACTTACTGATCAATAATGCAGTCTGCAAAGTGTCACAACTGCTGCTCAGCTCCAGATTTGCACTTGAGTTTGTCACCTGGTTTCAATGCTTTGTTGGTTTTCTGCATCTCCCCACAGTCAGTTCTTCATGCAAGGCCATGATTGATAGCATTTTTGTAAATCGCATCAAATGGTTCCCTTCTCAGAGCTTTTAATCTAAAATAGTGATCTGAATGCTGCCTGACAGACTGACGCTGTTTAAAAAAAATCCCAGTGGTGGGATGGCTGACGTCTTTGCTAATGCTTTACCCATCCCAGCAGTTCAACTGGAGGGATGTCTGGGTGACAAAAAAAGAAGTGTTTGGATGGGGCTCAGGTGGAGCTTTTGGAGGCAAGGCCAGGCGGAGAGCATTCTAATCTCAGCAGAGCGGCTTCAAGGCAAGCTCACTTAAAAAGTGTAGGTTGAAGGCACAGGTGTAATCACACTTGCAATGAGTTGTCTCCAAACCGTGATTTGAGTGCTCACGGACAGCTGTTCGGGAGCTTGTTTCGTGTAGCGGTGGGGAAGGGCCCGAGAATGAGACAGTACAACCTCTGCGGGCTTGACACCACCCACCATCCACAGAATAAATCAATAAAGACATGGTGAGAAGGAGAGGAAATGGAATTTACTCTGCGGATGGTAGATGGGAAAATTACCTGGCTTCATTGCCATGCCGGCCCCAGATAGCAGGCCTAATGTATGGCCCGCATGGAGGCGGTAAGCGAGACAGAGGATAAGAGCCAAACATCTCCCCCGCTGCAGCTGGAGTGGGAGGGTTGAGGAGAAGAGGAGCGAGGGGAAGAATTTATTTCTCCCCTACAGTCATTTTTATGTAATAAGCCCATTAAACTGGGGGTCGCTTCATTCCTCCGTTTTGCAGCAAATCGCATTTGTCAGGAGAATGAGCTTTCTAGAGCATGCGCCATTATTGAAGGCTCTTAAAGATAACACGGAAATATAGATTGCTTTCAAGTAGCAGATTCATAATAGCGTCCTATGTAAATCTTGGTGCAACAGGACAGGCTATACCCTCCAGGGCAGAGAGTCTAGCATGGCATTGCTAGCCCACTACAACAGCAGGGGAGTTCATATTAAAAGCCTGAGATACTATACAATGATACAAAATATGTAAGAAAACCATTCCCCCAGTGGTATCTACCAATCTGTGTTTTGGTGATTAAAAACCCATGCTTCAGATAAACGCCCTATTGAGAGAGCTCTGCAGCAACAAGGCATTATCTTGTTTTCCAGCTCTTCATTGTGTTTGACTCTAGAAATACTAATGAAAATTTGACAGATGTTGAAGATCAGAGAGGGCCTAATATCAGGTAATTGCTCCAAAGAGAATGCTCCCTCAGATTCTGGTACATGAAACAACAAAACAATTGGATTTTAACTGATACTTTCGGAGAATAAGATTTACACAGGTTTTCCTTTGTTTGCCGTCATCTACGGCTCATAAATATAAATTGTAAACAGGTTCTCGAAGACATTTTTGGTGTCTGAAGTTTGCTTCGCTTAGGCTGTAAAGCTAGGAGCTGTCTTGATGCCTGATTTTTGTCAGCCAGTTTATCCATGTTTATAGAAAATTGAAGGATGGGTGATCTTTCCATTAAATTAATCATCACATAAAACCCACAATCTTTCTAATTGTAAAAATATAAGAACTACTATGTGTCCACCAACATCTTTTTTTGGCACCACTTGCTTATCCCTCATCCTCATTGTTAAATTGTTTCTTAATTAGCATGCTTGAATAAGACACATGACATCATTTGGGCAATAAGCACAGTTGTCTAGTAGCCAGTCACTCTATTGCTTTGAATGTACTGTGGACATAGTTATTACTAACCATCCAGGTTTTAGGTGAAGTTTGAACATTAGTGAGGAGATATGAGGTCATGGTCTCCATTTGCTTGACTTTAATACAGTGTCAGAAACCAACAACTCACTATTTTGATATGTATGCAGTTATTTCCTCTTAGCTGTTAGCTACTCTGGGCTTTGTTCCCCTGTAAAACTAATGAAAGCAACACTGAATATCAAACAGGTCACTACATTTGGGGTTAAACTATTACTTTAACTTCCATCACTCTCTCCTTCCCTTTATCCGCTGGTATTCTGAAGTTCTGAAGACCAGCTTGAAGTACAGCAGTGACCAACAGATGAACTGTTACCCATTGCTTTTACAGAAATGACCTTGGATGCATGTATGCTATAAAGGAAGCTTCATCAGCCAACCTTGAAACAGGGTTTCTTATAAACTCTGCAGTGCTTGCCCCTCACTACAATTTAATGTAACCTTCCTCTTCAGCCATCTTCTTCTCCATCCATCTTGTTAAGTCCCAAGGAGACACTGGTCATCAGATTCACTCCAGGTATGTCCGTGGATAGATAAAACTCAAACTCCATTTAAGAGGTCTGTTTAGATTAGTTTGGGAGTTTTTCACTTGGCTACGCTCATCGTAAATCTATGGTGCAATTTTACATCACCACAACACACCAGAGAGTGATCTTCAAAGACTTTATTACAGATTCTTTTTCAACATGGGTATCTCAGGTCATACATCTCGAAGCCTGCAAGATGATTGTTTTCCGGTACTGGTTTCAGTAATGGCTTCAATAACTAAGCAGCATATTGAAGAAGATGGTTGGTATTGCTCACAGTGATCACTACTGGGATTTGCATGGCAACACTTAGTGGCTGCTGCATTGCTGCAAATAAACAAATATCCAAAAGTCTTAATCCAGTCAAGAAATTTGCTTGAATCAATCTTGGTACTGTTTTGGTTATCTAGATTATCTAGAGATGCACCAATCATCGTTTTAAAATTCTGATCTCTTTACACCCAAACTGGCTGATGGAAGAAAAAAAAAAAAAATGCAAAAATATCAGCTTTTTTTTTTAAAAGATGAATCTCACACTGTGGAAGCTAAATGAACAACCCAAGCAAAAAAGCTGGTGCTTTCTTTGGAGTGAAAGTGCTACATCAAAAGTAAAAGGCAACTGGCTGTTTAGTTGGGGTGTAAATCAAAGTCTCCTCACGATTCAATTCGATATTGATTTTTAAGTCAATTATTTAATGACTTCATATTTGCAACTATGTGATTTGATTTGATACTGGGGTCTGCAGTTAGAACAAAAAATGAAATTTTTACACAATCTGCTACATTTTCATTCACACATGCAAATGGATTCAAATTTGAGCAAAAAACTATTACAACAGGTCAAATACAGAGACATAGTCATGAACAAATGCAACTTGCCATTATTTCCCAAATCATGTGCTATTTTGATTGTTGCGGATCAATGCGGATTGATTAATTGTTACACCCCTACTGCGTAGTACAATGAATCATGCATAATTAAACAATGACAATTTATCACAGGTGTAGCTACAGTATTTAAATACAGCATCAGTTTATATTTAGTTTTTTTAAAAACACTTCTAATTTGGGTGTGCAGAAGATCACAAGTGCTTCTGTCTTCAATTACGTGGTGAAACCCCCACCAGCACATATTTAAGTATAACTTAATAACAGAAAAGCTGAAGCAGGTATTGTGAACACAAATGCTGGGATGCCTCAAGCAGAGATTTGAAAATGGTTAAAAGATAGGCAGGTAAATGAAGAGGCCATTTACCAGATATCTAGACAGAGAAGAATTTTTCTTTTGACTGTCACAAATCAGTGAGAAGTGACACACTGACAAATGTGACAGTCATTTTGTTCTATTTATTGTAATGATAATGCTGGAGCATAGAAAGTGAATGCCAGATAAATGGCTTTGAACAGGAATTTTCTGAGTTAGCCAAAGACTTTATTAGCACAATGCTGGAACAACACACACACACACACACACATACACACACACATACACACATACACACATATACACACACACACACACACACACACACACACACACACACACACACACACACACACACACA
>JBBIGC010000125.1:23680579-23691244 GCA_037576955.1 Lepidarchus adonis | reverse complement strand
CTGCGTGAAACGCTATTTCAATACACTGTGTACTGTGTATACGGCTGTATTGACAATAAAAACCTCTTGAATCTTGATCTAGGGTCATATTACAGATGAGCTGCTCTAGGATCAGCTTTCTCTTGATTACTGCCTGCTGTTTTGCAATCTGCTAAAATAAAGGCCCTGATCTAGGAACAGCACTTCCTATCTTAAATGCTTGGCACCAGGTCTTGCTTCCATGCACATTCCATGTGGTTGTCATCAAAGCTCATTTTACTCTCCACAGCATTTTCCCATGCTGCCAAGCAAAGCCGCTGTGCCAGTGGACTGCTGCACAGTGAAATGTTAATCTACTCTTTGCCATGCAGGGGTGAATTCCTTGCTGAGCAAATTAAGGAGCAACCACACACTTGCTGTGATCTCTGCTAACTCACACTCACCCGTCATACTTCTTCAGATCAGCTTCCGTCTTCAAGTGGTCCCTGGCATGATTTGCCTGCTCTGTAACTATGGAAACAAAGGCAAAGTCATCATAAAGGCGCATGCTGATATGGGCTGAGAGGATGAGCTGTGAGAGGGGGAAAAAACATCATTATCTTCATCTGCTAGTTAAATTGCTATTTCACTAGTGGTTTGATGGGGATAATCGATCATGCTACATCAGATGATAAAATTGAAGTCACAGCAAAAAAACATTCTCAAGCGCATTTCATTACAAGGGCTAGCCTGTCAGGACTGTCAAGAGATTGTAACATACAGGGGTGCCCTTAAAATGGATGGCTAGTAGAAGGCCTCTTGCAGACCGAGATGACGATATATGCCAGAAGAGAAATATGGAGCTTATTAAAGAGTCTGCCAGGCAGCTTGCTTGCTTTCTCTAACAATCCTGCTCAAATGGTATTTGTCTAGGCACACTTGTGGTTTACCATTTGTGAAATGCCAGCAGGGTGATAAAAAAAGACAAATCTAAGCCTTTGCTGATTAAGCCTTGGCTCTTATATTGTTATATATGATTATGTGCTGCCAATATTCCACTCTAATCTAGACCCTCCCCAGTAAAAAAACCCCTGATGAACAAGCATTCCATGTTTATTGACTATCAGAGCACCCATTATCAGTAGCTTCAGTGATATATAGACCTGTAAATAAAATCATATCCTTGTGAATGTTTGGCAGGCAGAGTCATTTGCCAACAGAGATCTGTTTGCAGAGCATGAAAGCTCATTTTTTATTTAAATGTTAATGTAGGCAGCTGATGGGTGCTCACCAATCACGTCGGTGGAAATGGAGGCACGGGAAAAGATTGGGGCCACTTTCTGCTCGTAAATCCTCTTCCCTCGTTGCTTTCCTCCATAGGGATTTATGTAGACCAGCAAGCGCTTTGGTCGGATTGCTGCAAATAAATAGAAGGGTCAGGGGATGGTCATTAGCCAACAGCTTCAGTTTGTTGAACTGAAGCAGGTTACTTATTTGGCTTGACAAGAACTCCATGGAGTTTTCATTACCAAAAATCATCAAAAGTGATAAGCACCCCAGGACACCCTGCACCAGATTTCCCAGGTAAAGTTTAGGTCTTGATGCTGAATAAACTACACTCATAATAGATCAACATAGGTTATATTTAATAACAATGTTTTATGTATTATGTTTTTTTTTGTTTCAGACATTATAATGGTTTTTCCTTAGCAGTAAGAAGCCAAACATGCAAGTCCAACCACAGATTAGCATTAGCACTGCATATGACTCATATATCAACCAATGATAGGTATTATGTCCAAAACATAAAAGTTAATAAAAGTACCACTTCATTTTAATTCCAGCTTCAGTCTTGGCACAAATTACACATCACATTGGCACAAATTCACCACACATTACATTATTGCTATTTCTGCAAACCATTGGTGTTAACTGCTACCTCAGTGAAGACTTTAATCTATATTGTTCTATCTAGTAGTTACCTACACTTATACCTAATATCTTATACATATCACAAGTTGTCTTTGAATGATACACAAATTTCAGACTTGGCACACACACTTTCACACTCACACCTTTGCTCCAACAAGTACAATATGCAAATAAAATAGATACATAAATTCAGTAAGTATGACAGTCCTCTACAGGTTCTTCACTAGCACATACTTATGATGCTAGGTCAATTCCAGAAAAAAAAAAAGGATTTAAGGACATACTCAATAGTGCTAGCTGCTCCCTGATGGCTTGGACCCACTGCATACACAGGCTCCCATCAGTGCAATGGAGGGTGACTTCGTTGCACCGCCAGCGGTGCTTCTGAGTCCTCTCCACATAGGACACTGCAGCAAGAAGGTCAGAGAAGATAATACATTTACTCTCGAACTGCACAGACTCTAAAACAGGGTAAAAAATGTCTTTCACCCTTTCCCAGTTCCCTTAAGTCAGGGCACACTCCTTTATCAGCTTACAGCATGAGCATACATTACTGCCATTTGTAATGTAAGGGACACTTGCATGCGTGTGTACCTGTGAAAGAGTGCTTGTTGGAACCAGCTGGGTTCTGAGGAACCTTGTGCCACTTCCCTACATCTGTGCTCGGACAGTCCTCCTCCGTCTCCTGGACGGCTATGATCTCACACACCGGTACACAATGGCTGCCTGCTAAAACTAAGAAAGAAACAAAGAGCATTAAAATGTGCGGCCACCATCACATAGATAAGTAAATTAGTAATTTATAGCTTGATAATTCAAATAAGGCTTGTTTTTAACAGGATGCAATTATAAATATGGACTTAACAGATGAATGAGAAAGCATACACAGCATATACAGATTCAAAAATACTTTACTGGGAACAGACAAACTTTAAAAGAACTTTTTTTACCAAAATAAATGACATAGTGGAAAAAAGCATAAAAGATGAATTCATACTAAATTTGCATTTATCATTTTGCAAACTGCCAGGTTATCACTGTAGATCCCATGAGAAGGAAAGTTTAATCGATTTTGCACTTTAATTGTGCTTGATCAATTAAAGGCGACAGCCCTATTATTAACCTAAAGTAACACTGACATTTTTATAATAGAGATTTAAGGGCAATAGAGATTTATGTGGACATGACTGACATGATAAAGACAGAAAAAGTCAGGCTACTTCTAATGGGCATGGGTTCAGCAATAACCCACGTATTGTGCAATGTTCCCTGAAACTGAAACAAATGTCTTATATTATTAAGTCTTTCTTGCCTCTTGGAGGATTGATAATCTTAGATCTAAGAGGACTATAAATGAAATGGCAGTCTTCCTTATTTGCTTTCGCATGCCAGCACTACACAACATCAGTTACAGTTTACATCATATTAAAGCTCTTCTCCTTCTTGGATGTTCCTGAAAGATGTCAAGTGATCAAACTATCCATCAGGGAAATTTATTTTATAGAAGAGTTGGCTGAGAAACTAAATGAGCCAATCCAGTTTGAAGAGAGCGGAATCAAGATGATAACACTCAAGTGAAGATGCTTTTTCTTAGATATAATTTCAGTAGCTGTTTTGTGACACTTGTTCAATCAGGTTCAGTGAAACAACAATACGAAACCCCCACATGGTCAACTCTCTCACTGCTCACAATTTCGCATTTGTGTTTTTCTCACTGAAAATGCCTGATGTCAACCTCTCTTTATAGTTAATAATTATTTTTATTTAAACAGTGCCTTTCTCAAACCCAAGGTCACTTTACACAGCAGAAGGTATTAAATAGATTTTTAAAAATGATTTATTCTACAACTTTCAGTAATACATGTAATCACACTTCATGCTGAAAGTCATAAATAGCACAGTATCAAATATGTGGCTTATGGCACAAAGTTGTTCTATGAGGAAATATGATTTGGTTGGTTACCCTCCACAAAATCATCCAAGAAATTCATTTAATAATAAACAGTGAAGTTCAAAAGCCTGAAATGCCAAATGTCACTTTTCATTTAAACCTGAAATTAAACAAGCTTTTTTTACATATTGTAAAAGATTATATATATGTAAAATAATGATTTTGCCATATGTTTCAGTCAGTGGGGCGATTCAAATTTAAGCAAATGGAGTGACCCCGACCATGTTAAGGCCTCTGTACTATTTAAGGCTCATCCATTCAAGAGAAGTGCAGTTCACATGAGTGCTCATCACAGGCCTTTGCATAAACTTGTCCATGACAGCTTGATTTGCTTAGATGATGATCATATCTAAGCAAACAGCTGACAGTAAGAAGACATTCAGAAAATAGCAAGATTGTGAAGATTCAACTTTTCACTTTATTTGATGTGTTGATGTAACTTTGAATAAAACATTTTGTATTAAACAAAAAAAAAAAGACTTTTTGAAACCACTTTTGGAAAAAGAGCTTTTTCGTCTATATAATTTGCATATTACATATACTGTAATGTTAAAATCTACTTTTAAATGCTCTGTTTTAAACCTTCGTCTTCTAAACCTTCTTCTTGGTCACACATAGCACTTATGCCCCTTAAGAAAATGTGGACATTCATGGTATAAATACTTCAAACGTCTAAACAACACTTTTAAAAATATTACATATATTGTTATACAACATTGTCCTACAAACTGAATATCCAAATAAAAATGTGTTGTAATGCATTTTCTGCAAAAAACAAAACAAAAAACAAGCAAAAAATCCTGCACTTATATATTTTTTTCGGCTTGCTAGACACCCATGGCCACAGTGTCTCATATAATTATAATTCCCAGTAAAAACTAGAGTTGCATTCATACAGATTCACAATCCTAGAGCATTCTTGTTCTTTTTCTACTAAAGTTAGGCCATTTCCTGGGTCAGAGATATTGGGTCATAACAAAAAGATCTGTAAAGTGGGCTAATGGAAATGCCACTAAACAATAGTTGACATTCCAATGAATACTGTTTACCGCTTCAGAGTTCAGGGAGGTCCATTAACAAATTCAGATCCCACTGATCATCTATTATTATTATTTCAGAAAAAAGTGAACAGAAAAGGAGTGATTTATTTAACAATAAAACTAACCATTAGTCATACTAATAGAGTAGCTTAGTATTCTAATGACTGAGAATTTATTTACAAGGCCAAACTATAACACAGGATTTAGCTGGACATAACCAAATCATGTTTAACCTAGATATTAATACTGCAAATAAATGTTAACTACCGTATAGTGACCAGCTCACGTGTTGTTGTTTTTTACTGTAAGAGGGTAAAAACTAATAATGTATATTTTAGAAGCTTTTTAGAAGGTATATTTTGAGAAATTATTTTTAAAATAAAGTTTAACCAAGAGACTCTTGACCTGGGTCAGTGAGCACACATAAAATTAAGTAGACATTATAGTAATATGGCAGCAGCATAAACTCACGGTGTCAAAACATCTCCAACTTTCAGCCACTCCCTGCTTTCAGCAATCAGCTGTCAAGGCACTCCAAACAAGTCACTCCATTCTTGGAAATCCAGGTGTGGAGGACAATGAGAAATCTGTGGCTCATTTTAAACATGCTGAAACTTTGTTTGGCTGGTTGTACAGGTCTTGCAGCATAAACACTTTATAAATATACTTTGCAAGTACAAAGAAAAAGTCTGCAGGTGTTTTAACAACAATAAAGCAACAGCTTTGGCCACAATATCTTACACTTAGTGTTAGAGTTTAAATGTTTGTTCTTTTATAGGAGCAATTAATTTAAGAACATTGTGGCCCTTTTGCAAAATTGTGAGGAAAAAAAGTATTTGTGGTATTGTAACACCATTATAAAGAGACTTGGAATCTTTGCTTAGAAAAATGATGACAATAGTAGCAACATAAAATACTGAAACGAGCTACAGTGAATTAAGAGCAAGAGGGCAAATCACAATAAAACTTATTGGTTAAAGATTTGTTCAAACGAGGATGGGAACCAACTGCTCATGTTGCAGTAGTTTAAAAAATAAATAAGCAGGCCAGTAACAACATTAAAATTATGGGTGAAAAAACACATGCACAAATAATTTAGTTATAGGTGTCATGCTCTTGGTTCGGTCATCAAATTGTGGCACTGGAATCTACACTTTACCATAGAATGCTGTCCAAAAATGATCATAAAGACAAATGGAACTTGAAAGAGAAAATGGCCAATCAATCAATCAATAAATAAAAGGGAGGATTCTGACCATTCAGGGACATTTTAAAAGGAAGCAAGAGGATAGTAAACAAAAAAGGGAGCTGAAATGTTTCACTTTACAATCTTATTTCCAGACAAACAACCATTTATCCATAACCCTTTATTTTTAAGAGCTTATTCTTAAGTTGTTCAAATACAACCATGCAGTTCCTGTTTCTGGTTAGATCAGCACTGCATCAAAATTCTTATTTACCTTTAAGAAGATATGGCTCACATGCTAGACTGTCATGATATCACAACAGCTAGGGATATTTCTGAACCAGCCACTGGGATACAATTGGCTTGGAAGATCGAATGACACACTGCTACAGACCTAAACATTCAGTGGCAGGAGAGCTTGTGGTGGTTGTGGTGTGAAAACACTGGCATTGTTGGCAGCACGCTCTGGGGTCTGCGGTTTTGTGGTGAGACATAAGCCCAGGCAGCAAACACAAGCCGGAATAGTAATGTCAGTTGCTCGCAAATGCAGCAGGAGGGGCTTTTAGGTCATCACACATGCTTACATAACACATAAACCTTCCTAACTGGCTCTCTCAAAGCTATGTTCAGCAGTCATGTATACGCAGATTGCATAGCTTTGGCTTTGGCTAAACATTGGCTAGGCATGAAATAACCCTGCACAAACAGTATCTTATTGTCCCTTTCTCCACTTTGTGTTTGCTAGGAGGAGCTCGACCCACCAAGCATTGGATTAAATTACATAGCAGTCAGGCTAAGTACACAGTACACCAGGGCTGTCAACACGGCCATGATTCAGACTGGCATTGGCTAGAACTAGGGATGAAAGGGAATCCCACAGTGCCTGGGCAAAAACAACTTTTAATAAACTAATGTGATTTCTCAACGCTGTTACCAGAAATATGACCCAACTAAGCCCAACATAAATATAAATATGCATATACCCTACACTTCGGTCAGTTCTGTGTGTCAGTTACATTATGACAAAAGATCTACAGCCAACAGCGACACTGGCATAACACAGTGGTCAGGGTACAATGTTAGGAAAGCAATTTACCAGTAGGTATCACTTTCTAGTGGCAAATTTACCAAAAGAAATCATAGCGGTCAATACAAATCAGTTTAGCATTTCCTAAGTGATGTGTATTCTATTCTGAATGTTTGTGCGCATTGTGAGCATCCAACAATGCGGTTATCTGAGAGGTGAGACAGGGTTAAACTCAAGAAAGGAATCAGTCTGTCTAAGCTATTCTCTTCCGTTAGAAAAATGGCATTTTTCAATGACAACATGAACACAAGATATTGCCCAAAGGCATGCAGAGCCAGAGCGGTACATTGGGTGTCTCTTTCACACTGAAACACTATTGAAATGACACTTTACCATCACTGAGGATAAGGTGCACAGGTCAATGCTGACACAGAAGGCCTTTGTCGGACGAAAGGACCATTGTATGAGAGGACCCATTACTAAGATACGGTGGTGCAATTTTCTTTTTATTACCAATGGCGGAGTACGTTTTAAAATTGGCTTATTAACAAGCAGAAGGTTGCAATTTGTTGGCACAGGACAATGTGGCCCTTTGTGTCCTTTCAATGACAATGCTGCTAACCTGACAAAAATAACTTTATTACTGTCAAATTCTTATATGGTTTTCAAGAGAGTACATTTCATTTACTCACAGCTTGGAAACTTGTACTTTACCAGGTCATCTTTTATTGTGTAGCTTTCCAAGTTCAAGAAATTCAACAAAAAGGCAGGGCGTCAACAGTATCTCTTGCAGGAAGGAAATTTAATTCCAAAGCCACCTTGCCCTTAGGGAAACGATCTACTTACGGCGCTAGAAAAGCTCCTGTTGTGAACTACAGTACATTGCAAGAGGGTACTCCGTAAAATATCTATAAAGTAAAAACTTGCATGAAAAAAATATATCAGGCAGTAACTTCACTTTTCACTCACGTGTAGCCTACAGTAACAGGTTTAATGTAGAGCTTCAAAACAATCCATTATACAGCAGGTGTTAGATCACTTAATGAAATTATGCTTTCTGAGCATTGATGGAATGCCTCTGAAGATGGTATAATTTATCAAACCTAAACGAGGATTCATGTAAATTCTGTAGTATTGTAATATTGCACAAATGTTTACATTACTACTCTCTAAAACAAAAGGTTATTGTCTGCCATGCTGCATAACAGATATAAAGCTACATTTTTGTTGGAAGAATGAAAGGGATGTACATGACATTCATTGCACTTTTCCATTTAACAACTTGCTAATCTGAATCCTGCCTGAGCGGCTGTGGTGATTCTGCGACATCATTGGTTTCACCATTGGCCAGGGAAACAATTCACCACAGGTACTTTGCTGTCCAAGACTCTACTGCAGAGCACTGTACAGAAAAGTTCAAGATGACAATACTGATATGCAGTATTTCTTTCTGACAAGCACAGAATAGATTGATATTACGTTTAGCCCAAGGCCATTTTTTTTTACATTTTAGAATCATTGTAAAATTTTACACTCTGAATGTTGTGTGGTCTAGGAATAGGCTTAATCCATGAATAACAAACCAATCGAAATTCCCTCCTGGAGTATGTATCCAATATTATGCAATCAAGGGCAAACATGCCTTTGTTCATAAGTAATACTGAAGTGCCATTCTTTGTTTCTCTCACATTCACCATTTACAAAAAATAGATACACATGCAAAGGCTGTGCAATTAATATGTGGATCATTTGCATTACCTGATTTCTCTCATTCACTCACTCTCATTCTCTCCAGCACCATCTGCCAACCAAGGACTTTTGTGTTTAGACTGAAAAAGAGCAGCTGGTGTTTCCACACCACACACACCTCATCCAGTGCAAATTCTTGTTCTCATGTTGTGTCGTGTGAAACAAAGCTGAAGTATAATTTACTTGTGTAATGTCTGGAATTTACCACTACTAATTAAAAACTATAAAAGCAAAGCGCATAGACATCAACACACATCTACCAAGACACCAAACACACTGTGAAAAAAAGGAGAAGTTAAAGTGATAAGCTCCACACCTTACTGTTCTACATCTTATGCAAAATGTGAGATCTGGGTAACTCATTAACAAAACAATGCAGGATGGTGGTAATAACAACAACAAGTTATGTTTATATAGTGCTTTTTACAAACCCAAGGTTGCTTTACAAAGAAAACACACACACACACACACACACACAGTAAAATGTCCTTCATTAAACTGAAAGTTAATTACGAAAACATTGGGGAATTAGTAAAAATACCTTAATCTCAAATCAGGTATATTTTTTAGTACAGTCAGTAAAAGATCCATGAGAACTTATGACTCATTCAGCAATATTAACACAACTTGTAATAGTGTTAAACCATCAGATTGAAATGGCTGCACACATCCATAATAAGCAATGTCTTCATTCTGTGGTATTCCTGTAATCATCCACTTATGTAGCAAAGATAGAAACTGTGAATTTACTATTATAAGAATCTTACATAAATTCCTGCTGAATTACTACATATTTTTCTATGATGGATTATAGCCATAAGCAGTTAAAATGTCAGAAGATTCACACTGTTCATTAAACCTAACAGCACTAGATCAACAGGCCTCTCGTGCAGGTATGGCCTGTTCAGTACGTTTTACACAGACATCTGTGCTAATGCGACCGAAAAACACAAATGATGTCACGTTTTGTATTAAAATGTCATGGCAACAATCCTATTAAAACAGACAGATCACTGAGGGAAGCCTTCAGGCAGCAGCTGAGCGCTCGCACGCGCGGAGGTCATTAGTTTAGTTTACAGCCCAGAAAAGAACAGACAGCGTTTGTAGCCCGCCTCGGTCGTATTACGCTTACCAGCCTTCAGAGGACCGTACACGTTGACAGCAGTGCGTTTTTTCCTGCCCTCCACCACCTCCCTCCATGAAAGGAAAGCGCAGCTCAGAGTAACATCGCACACTCTGTTTTCCACACTGAGCTGCGAGCACAACAGCCTGGGCTGCTTCTCCATTTCTCCACCTTCAGCCGGTAAAACCCTAGTTATCTGGATTTCATCGTCGAACCGGAGGAGTTAAGCCTACTTTGGTCCCTATGCGTTCAGAGACTCCTCTTCGCCGTGCTTCCCTTTGTCCTCCTCCATTACTTTACATAGCGGTTTCTTCTTTCCTGGATAAAACAAGAGCGCGAGTTCGTGCGCTGTTGCGTCATCGCGTAATCCTCTGGTGGGAGGAGCCAAATGCCATTCAATGGACATTCAATGAATTTCAGTTCCTCTTTTAGACTGCGTCCCAAACGGCACACTGTCATACTGCATTGCTACATGCACTTACAACGGCGATGAACTGTTTGTTTTTCATTCTTTGAGTATGTAGTTTGGGACGCGGGCTTTGTTTGTTTCTTGCTGACGAGGATAATTATGACGAGGAGATATTTTGTCTTCTTCAGGATTATTAATAATACATTACAAACTAATTATACACACACACACACACACACACACACACACACACACACACACACACACACACACACACACACACACACACA
>JBBIGC010000125.1:23666690-23680479 GCA_037576955.1 Lepidarchus adonis | reverse complement strand
CAAAACATCACAGCTTTTGAGAAGATCTGCATGGAAGAATGGACCAAAATACCAGCTACAGTGTGTGCAAACCTGGTAAAAACCTACAGGAAACATTTGACCAACCAGTGTTACATTATAAAGTATTGAGGTGAACTTTTGTTATTGACCAAATACTTATTTTCTGCACCATTGTACAAATTAATTTTTTGAAAATCATGTAATGGGATTTTTAAAAAAATTTTTTTACATTCTTTCTCACACAGTTAAAGTGAACCTATGCTGAACATTACAGACCTCTCTTATTTTTTAAGTAGGAGAACTTGCAGAATCAGTGGCTGCCAAATACTTTTTGCTCCACTATACAGGTACTTGAGTTTATCCATTTATTTTCCATACATAATCAGAAAAAAATAATTTAATGTGCCAACTTTTCCAGAAATAGAGTTTGTACTTCACTTTAGTCTTGCATGTTGGTCAGAGTTGTGATTAAATGTTTGGGGTGGCTGCAGAAAGCTTTTTAAAATTAGTCTGCTGAATTTGTTCATTTGGAAATAGCTGAGCTATTATCTTTATGGCCAACCATTACATTTCATACACAAATCTAAATACAAGGGAGTTTTGTGCTTTTGTACAGCAGCACACACTTGAGGTAGGCTAGTTTTTTCAGTTAATGTACACGACAGACAGCACAAGAAAAAAAGAATGTACACTGATAATCGCAGAGGTATGAATATATGAGCCAGCTCTACATGAACATAATTACAAGCAAAGGTCAGATATTTTACATCAAATGGAAGAAAAGAGAAAGGAAAATCTAGAGCAGATTAGTACCATGATTTGGAGCCTGAGGATTGTTCTTCTCTCCAGAACCACTGATGTATAATTTGTTTCCATGTATGAGTCTGTGTTTGTGTGTGTATCAACCTTTTAATCTTAGTCTTTGACCTTTCAGAAATCACCCCAGAACAGTCGGTGAAAGGCTGTTTGGCATGTATGGTCTAACTCAGTAAAGATTGGGGCATGGTTTTTCAGCAGGAAGCTTGTGTTTCTGGTGCATTTGACCCATTCCTAGCAGCAGCCAGGTCTTTTTTTATGCTCTTCCTCTGTTCTGGTTTTAATGAGTGTCTTGCACAATGGGAGTTTTCAGATTCGGAGCCGGATCCAGTCAGAAGGTCAGCTTTTACCCTTTTTTGCTTTCAGAGAGTGAGATTCCGAATCACATGAAGCAATTACTCTACCGTGGTGTCTGCCGTTGCCATGGCAATGCACTGTCCTCCACTGGAGGTTTTGAACCCCAGTCGCGTGTTCCTGTATCTGACTACCGTCATTTTCTCAGTCCCCCCCCCCCCCTTTTTTTTACCTACCTCTCGCTCTCTCTCACGCTTGCGCTCTCTCTCTCTCTCTCGCTCTCTCTTGCTCTCATTGCTCTGTCTCACTGTCTCGCTCTCACTCCTTCTCATGCACTGCAATCCTGTTACACAGCAATTTAGTGCATTATGGGCTTACAATGTCTGCGATTTTGGTGCTAATAGACAGCATCAAGGCATAATGAATGACAGTCTGATAAAATGAGATGTAATTCAGCTGCATTTGAGGGAATTGTATGGCGGGAGTTATAAAGGTTTCTTTGTTTCTTGTGGAATTAATTGATCAGGCATGCATTGCTGAAAATATTCCAGCACACATCTTCAAATAAAGCCAAAGAATAAACCTTTAATGTTTAACACAATATTGAAATGAATGCTTTCTCTGTTTTTGAATTGAATTGAATATAAATTAATGTCTGACTTATCAGTTTATTGATATGTACATTGCAATTAATAAAAAAAAAATAAAAAAAATCTTTAGTATAGTATATAATAATCTAAGAATTTAAAAATTTAAGCAAAAGACTTTGTCGCTGAATGTTATTGCGTACATGTTGGGTCATTTAGATTCCTTTATTCATGAGATCAACCACACAAACTCACTTGTATATGAGATTGGTGACTATTTGTGATGTAACAAGGTGACCTTTAATAGCGGTGGGTTTTGTAAGTGGAGTTTATAATGAGCAAATCACTTATATATTGAACTGTGTGCTGTTAACTTCTTACATAGACACAAGACTATAGGTGAACTGAAGGCCTCCTTAAACCATAAACTTGCTCTTGGGTGGAAGGCAAACTTAAAATGTAAATTAATTTTTTTTTTTTTAAATGTGTTTTTATATGCTTTTGCCATTATCGTTGAATAGTTGTTTGAGCTCCAGCACAACTGTATATTGCAGCCTTCCGGTATACCAGTATTACAAAGCCTAATATAGCAGTAAGGATTAACAAATGATATATTGACATATTTCTTTCCTTTCTTTTATTTGCTGGATAACGTGACTACCTCAGCCAGATGGCCTCCAGAATTCTCAGTTTGAACTGTGATTGGTGAGGAATCACACAGCTCACAGTAAAAGTGTAGTTTTAAAAGAAAATCATTAAAAACATAGTCTGTTAATGCCTCTAATTTTTTTTACTGTAACTTGAGAACTTTGGAATTTAATGGAATTGCATATGTATGAGCTGGATAGTCAGGGAGCTCTAGCGCAGTTGGTTACTCTGTATGCACACTGTGTATATAGCAGGCTGAGAGATGGAGAGAACAGTACTTGAGTGGAGTGTGTGACCCGGCCCATGGTGCATTCCCTGTGACCTTGATGCAACTGCATTTGAGTAGAGCAGTGCTGGTAGTTGCTCATCGTTTAGGCTAGTGCTGCATGCCAGTTCTAGGCATTATGCTATAAACCACCGGGAGTGGCAGTGTGTTTTCCTTTATCACTTTTGGACAGATTAGGTTTTTGTGTCTTTGTGTTTTGTAACTAGTTTGCCTTTAACTAAAATGGTCAACTTAAATGAATGTTAACATAATGAATATTTTACCTTAACAACGAAATGTGTCCTCTGCATTTTACCCATCACACGTGCACATGTAGAGCAGCGGGCAGCAGTCAACAGCCATGCCCGGAGCAGTGAAGTGGGGATGGTACCTTGCTCAAGGGTTACCTCAGTGGTGCCCAGGCTGGGACTTGAACCTGCCACCTTCTGCTCTCAGGGGCAAAGTCCTAACCACTAGGCAGTGTAACCCTGATAATCTTGAAGATGTGGAAAGCTTTAAGATTAGGTAGCACACAAAGTTTATTGTATTCACTTATTTAATTACAGGTTCTCTAAATACCAACCATCTCCCTCACTCACACTGGCTTTTTGTTTACACATTTCTTTTTTTTACTTGTGTAAAAATGAGTTTACATTTAATCTAAATACTGGTCGTATAAAAGTGAATTCTACTCATATGTCATTTATCTAGAATCTTCAGTTTGTTAAGGTTTATAGGACTATATCTTTATAATCCATATACATTTCGATACAGTTTCTACCCTGAAGAATTCCGATCCACATCGGAAGGCCGCCTCCTCAGGCTGAAGGAAGGAGTTAATGAAAACCCATTTTTCCCCACAGCGGGAAGGACTTTAAAGTTGTGTGTAGTCTTGACATAACTAATCTTTTATCTAAATAATGATTTTTCACACAAAGAATGAGTCAGAAGAGCATTTGATAATAAAAACAGAAGAATATTTGCTCACAATTTCTTAGCAATTACAGTCAACAGATGAAACACCATGTTAGACAGACGTTTTCTCCAAAGAGCCTGCAGCATTGGGTGAGTGAAGGCATGACCGAGTGTCCTACCTTCACGACTCACAAAGGTCCACCCAACTGCTCTGAGCATTTAAGAAAAGACTTTTTGTTTTGATTTATGATGACACGTCACACATGCGTCAGCAAAATGAAGTAATCTCCCAGTGAACCTATCTGGTCTTGTCCATATTTAAGCTGTTACATCCTAACATGAGATCATTATAACAGATGCTTGCCTTTGTCCTTAAAATGTTAGCTTAGCCACTGCTAGCCCCCCGTGCCTCAAAGTGTAAACAAATTTCATTGTTTATAAGTTTTTAGCTTTAGCTCAGCGCTAACACACTCACTCTCTGTTCTTTTCTGTAATGTAAACAAATTAGCCTACCCACCTTGCTAGCTAGGTCCAGTAAGCTTTTTCCAGATTATTTTAAAAGCTGGCTCCTCTTTTCTCAGAGTGTCCTCTCCTCAGTGTGAGTTTGGACAAGCTGCTCTTCACATCTGAAGGGGTTTCTGGCTGGAGCTGAGGACAATGCATTTTTACTGACAATCCATGTTTTTGGGGCAAGGAAGGGTTCTTTTCCCCGACAAGTTCTTTAAGCTTAGACATTTTTTTTTAATCATCTGTAAAAAAATAAATAAATAAAAAAACCTGACTATGACTTATGGGATTACTTTAATTCCAGCCAGATTTGCTGCCTTCTGTGCTAAGGACTAACTGCGTGCATGCAATTCAACTTTCAGTGAACCGTCGGAGTAGAAACTTTAATTTCATCACCATGCTCCCTTTTTGTGTTGGTCACAAATTTAGCTCGACAGCTGTTCTCCACTGGGCCTGAAGTGGAGAAAAAAGTTTCTTCTGTTACTTTTTTGTATATATATATATATATATGTGTGTGTGTGTGTGTGTGTGTGTGTGTGTGTGTGTGTGTGTGTGTATGTATATAAAAGTACAATGCTGCCTGGCTTTGACTGTTGTATCTGGATAAAGACGCAAGCGATGTGAAAAAGTAGGCAAATTTATAATGCAATCAATTAAAGGAGGCAGTGCAGTTAGTCTGAGTGCCGCAAGGAAGTGACAGGGTCCTACTGTATGCTCCCCAGCCACCTGGACTATATTTCATCCTCCTGAGCAGCATCAGCTAATACAAAGAAGTATCTTTTTACTGGGCTCCCATTAGTTTACGAGTGCGCTGTGTGTCAC
The DNA here is from genome assembly GCA_037576955.1 of Lepidarchus adonis. NCBI lineage: Eukaryota > Metazoa > Chordata > Actinopteri > Characiformes > Lepidarchidae > Lepidarchus > Lepidarchus adonis. Next base: position 23,675,625 of record JBBIGC010000125.1, on the reverse strand, counting down.
TTTGTCCTTTATTTGACTTAACAGCTCTGTCAACTAACTCCTTCACAAGGTTTAGAGCCAAACTAAACTTTTATAGCTCTGCTGGGTGGCATACTAATATGAAGTCAGAAATGTTCCATTCTGTTATGTGTGTTATGTTGCTTGAGTCACAAAATAATGAACAAAAGTCACCATAAAAGAAAGTTACCCCTCTGGACTAATCCCACAGAAGAGCTACTGTAGCACAGAAAGTTAATGCTGGCTTTGGTACAAAGGTCAACATAAAATGAACCTGTTTCAGCAGCATTGTGGGGACCAAGATAATATTAAGCTGTTTGTTTTAATGTGACTGATTGGTGTGAACACACAATTTAGAACAGCTAACATCACATTGTTTGGGTGAGATTCTGCAGGGTTTTTCTTATCGCTGCAGAGTTTCAGTACTGTCTGAACACTGCACGAGTTTGGCCTGCCAACTTTCATTTCCAGTGGATTGCCGCTGCACAACAGTGCCTTTGACTGGCAGCTCTCTGGTCTCCTGACAAATGGGGTGTGCCTTTCCTCCTTTTTTCTCTCCCCTCTCTTTTTCCCTTCACGCTGTCTCCTGACTCAAGCCATGCCTCCAAATGCTTCTTTCAGGCAATATTTCTCATTCAGAATTTCTCTCTAAGTGTTATTGGCATTGACATTGTCTTAGAAGTCATGTGGATGTGACATCATTTTGTAGTCTCTTTGTAGTTGTATTCAATTTCTCGTAGTCTCTGAAAGTGAGTGAAGTGTCGTTTCCACCCTTGTTCACATCACTGTTTGTAGTTCATTCACCCTAGAGGGCCATCCAGTGAATACTGAGGAACACCTTGTGACTTCACAGCTTATACATATTTTGAAGACACAGGGGCATATTTATGATCTTGACTGGTGCCTCAGCATTAGAAAGCATTTCCCTCCTAAACTCTTTTATGAATTGCTTATCATCATGTAAGATAACCACAGTAAGAAACATTGTAAGGGGGTTGAAATCTCTGCAAAAGAAACATGTTTCAGGTCATCATAGGGTGTCTTTATTTAAACTATTTCTGCAGCATTCTGATGTTTAATTTTTTTTTTCAGGTGTACCTCATAATATGGTGGCTATCAGCTCATCTATATCTGCTCATAACAAATGTCAGGTGTTCTTGGAAATGAGACGGTATGCTTTACTGAAATGTGTAGTTTAGTATATTCTACAATTCTCTTTAGGCATCTGGCATGCTTTCTGTTGTGTATGCCCAAGATGATGGATAGAACATTCTGGTTAGCTACTTTCCAGAGCAGTGTATTAGCTGACTTTGTCTTCAGATCAGAGTTGACCAAAATCAATTTACCGTATATCTTCCAATAGTAGCCCCATCGTTTATTCATATTATATAAGTATTCAGACTTTTAATAGAGACAGCCGCTTGTTGTAGACGGGCTATTATTCGCCTCGCAGACGGAATGGTGATGGGTATTTTACGGTCATGCAGCTTGTTCACATTTATTTTGACAGAAGAGAAAACATCACTACTAAAATCATCGCTCTGTCTGTTCAGTGATAATACTTGTCTGTGATGCTGCGGTTATTAATGTGGGAGTGGTTTAGCACTGAATGCAGTGAGTTTAAACGGAGCCGCTTAATATCCGTCAAGATCCCTCAGATATCATGACAGAAATGAGTAATTACACACATCACACTCATATAACTGTCTTCAGAAATCAGAGGTTTGTTTTAAGCCATTTCATACCTTTTTAGGGAATAAATTCTGTTAAAACATGCAGGTGCCCGTGAAAGTTGGGGCGGAGGGAGAGGGGAGGTAGAGTTACCCAGCTACTATTGGAGATCAGCGTTTATTTGTCATGACATCTCTTCAAATCCGGTGTTTATTGGAAACGGGTGTGAATAAGAGACTGGCTATTATTAGAAGATATACAGTATAAAGGCAATGGTTAAAAATTCATTTTTTGTTTTCTCCACTTCTCCGCACACTCACATACCACATCAGTCCCTGCATGTCTTTTATACTTACTGCAAACATTAATTTAAGTTTTTTTTTCTTGTCTTACTAGTTAAAATTAAATACATATTAATACATAAATTAATACATATTTTAAGCTATTAGTTGTTTATTAATAATTTTTAGTTATTTTTGTTGTCACCATGTTGTTAATATTAACAATAATAATAATTTTGAAGTTTATAGATAAGTTGCTTTTAGTAGTCATTAGATTAGGTTTTTTTGTTCTTTGGGGACATTCAAGATAATATTTGATAAAATATTGAAAAATATAAATTTAAAGTTGTAGCTCTAGTAAACTGTTGGAGGGGGAGTTCATTTGAAGAAAAAAAAATCCAAATTTCTTTGTCTTTGTAGACTAATTAAATATTAGACAATTCTAATAGAATTTGGGTTTTGAGATTTTTTCTTTGAATCATACCATTCATAATTCTAACATTTCATAAGCGTTTATCATTCGTGTTGGCTGGAGTTTGTGTTTGTCAGAATTAAGTAAGCGCAAACGTGCACTTAAATACATGCCAGCACTAAAGAAAACACAGCCTCGTGGCTGGCATGTTTATTCCACTTGGTGCTGATTCCTTTTGGTCAGTGTTTGATGTTCGTGTGCATCTGTCAGACAGATGCTTTTGCTCCAGACCCAGATGTTTTTCAGCCACGTCTGTCCGGCCAGGCAAGCAAGGCCGCTTTCGAGGTCGCTGTCTCCCAGGGGAGAGACGGAGATGGAGCACAGAAGAAAAGGAACATGCAAGTTTTCGTCCAGACCCACTGTGAGATTAATGTCACGTGGAGGAAATATAACAGATAGTTTAATTAAGCGCCAGGGCAGAAGATTCATTGGCTAATTTCTGTGCCTGACAGCGCAAATGAGGGTTCAAAGGTGCAAGCCGAGGAGAGGCACCCTTGAGTGGCTCCGTGTTTAATGAATTGAGTGCTTTTCCTATAAAGTTCTGCTGTGAAGCTGCTCATTAAAGCTGGCCTTCGCTGTGTCACTTTCCTACCACCATCACCGCTCATGCAGCTTTGCTTACCTGCCTGATAAAGACCATAGTGCTGTCACACTGCTCTTTTAACACAAAGCAGGCCAGTGGTTGAGAATGGGTTAATCTAACATTAAGAGTATCAGAGATTTGGAGAGGACTAGACCGAGGTTGCTACCTTTATTCCTGCATTACAGACTGAACTGGCAGGTTTATACAGAAGATATTATAATGAAATCAACATGAAATTAGCAAAACCATAAAAGAACTGAAAATTTACACCCAACTCTCAACAATATTGAGATTACTTGTTGTTCTGATGTTTATTTGTATTAAAACTAACAAACTTATTTTGTTTTGCTTTTTTTATGTAAGAGGTATAACTTATTTAATTTTTTTTCTTAAAGGCCATTCTGTGTCCTTTCACCGAGAGTGTACAGAGGTCCTGTGTGTAGATTAGGCCTGTAACTCAATGACACTTGAATAGCTAGTAATGAGAAAAATGGATTACATTTTCAGAACATTTGACAGAATCATCATTCTCTGTCCTCAGTAAAGGTGTAATGGTTCACTAAACTTGGATTGGTGTGCAGTGCCATTCACGGTTCAGTGTATTTTCAGTATCAGTACAAAGAAAACAGGTTTTGTTAAAAAAATTTGGGGGATAAGCAAACCAATATTACAAGTTGCTTGTGTAATGACTGGAATTAGCAGTAGCTGTTTTTTTTGTTGTAGATATCTTTAGTTCATATATATTGAAATTCAGATTTGTTTGTCATCATGCCCATCATTGTGGTTAATAATAATACCATATTAATAATAAAAATATTGACCGCATGTTTTTAACTCTGTTTCTGACATTCTTGCAGTGAAAGCGTTTTTATGAGCCTAGGAGTATACTTTTATTAATTTCCTTCGAGATAATAAAGTATTCTGATTCTGATTTTATTTTGTGGACCACATATGTAAAATAACTATATTGGGTCATAAATCTGATCGTTTCAGACTGCTGAGGTTGTTGCTGTTACTGCTGCTACATTGTGAGGCTGGTCGAGCCGAGTGTTTTCTTGAGGCTTTTTATTTTTGCCGCAGCTGCAGCTCACAGTGTATATAGCTGATACCTGGTCTATTCAGATATGCCTGGATCATAGACTTGGACATCTTTGAATACGTTGTTCATTCTGTTTAGAGTGGACTATACTAAATACTTCAATTTGAATGCATATACCATTATTTACCCTAGCTTTCTGGAAGTGCATTTTGTAGCCTATTGTCAATGTGTAGATATTTCTTGTGTTATTGTCACAGAATCCCATCTGCTTTTGGCTCAGAGTGGGATGTATTGTTCAGCTAATCAAGGCGCTGTGTTTATGTACCAGTTTTCAATGAGCATGCTGAATAAGAAGCAGGAAAATGAACTCCGAAATGCATAATATATTTTTGTAAAAGAAGAGCTGTTTTTCCCTGCTTCCTCATTTAGACCCAAATGAGTTGCCCTGCTCTTGAAGCACATGTGTGACATTGCACAATTGAAAGTTGCAAGATTGAGCCTGAGTTTTTTAGGAATATTTCCATGAAGGACTCAGGCTGTTAATAGCTTCTACCTTTTGGATGGGTCTGTAAATAAATTACCACTGGAAATAATGAATGAGGCATAAACCTCTGGCTTCCTCATCTTCCATTTACATTTTGCTCTTAATATTCAAACAGATTGCACATTTTGTCTTGTTGACATGAAACAAAGATAATTCCTTTTAAAATAGTTTGGTTTGTGTTTGGGGTCTTTGCACTACATGTTATGGGTTCTTGCTGTTAGAAATTATTCTATTAGCAGTAATGGTGTGATTTAGTCATGTTTAAGGTTTATCAGTTACCATGTACATCAAACCAAATTTGTCACGAATTTGCAAGACAGATTTCCTTTCATGTTATTTACCCCCTTAGGATAGCTTGCCAACCCCACCACTCGCCAAATTTGGGGCCCGGACCAATAGGGGCGAGCTAACGAGGTTTGACTGTATATTGTAGAAGCTAAAAATATTATATGTAAAATATATTTTAAAATGTCTGCCACATTGACCAAGCCTAACTTGTTGTCTACATAATGTATTATAATTTAACCCAGCTCTTGATACATATTCTTTCAAATAGGATTAGATGCTCCTTTAATCAGAAAAGGCTTTAAAATTCTCAATTATAAAAAAGCATAGTTAGAAACCTCCAAATACAGATATATTATGGGTGTAATTTAAAATGTAATTTAAAATGTTGTTAAAAGTTTTTTCTTTCCTTTTTTTAAAGTTTATTCAAAATGCATTATTCTAAATAAGCTGGACGGATTAAATTGCAATGGCCATAAAAGACATTTGTGAAATATGTTTAATATTGTTCTTGAGGTTACTAGTATAAATTCAACTGATTCATTTATACTTTTGGCATTTAAGTTTAAAGCGCTTTCTAGTTCTTTAAAGGCTAGTTCTGTGTGGAATTTTAATGCCTGAGAGTGTTTATTCGGGGTACACAGAACATCTGGTGCATATTCTTATATATATATTTTTTTTCCTTTTTGCCTTTCTGTAGAGGAGCTGCGGAAACTGAGCTGGTCTGGAATTCCACGGCAGGTTCGTCCCATCGCTTGGAAACTTCTTTCAGTGAGTAGACAAGTTTGTTAATTGTCACTTTGTTAATTTTAGCTTCATGTGCTTCCATAGGTGCTCTGGCCTAATGAGGTGTTTATCTGTAACTTTATACAGAATGGAAATGTTCCTTTTTATAATTTGTATGAAGGTTGACAGCAAATGATGTGAGATACTCGCCAGCGTTATACAGGCCTAATCAGTGAATTTCATCACATGGTTTAACATAACTTTTTAACATAAGGATAATGCAATGCAGAAAGGTTTTCTATTAAAATGTTAAAAGTGAACTTAAACTAACAAAAATAACTAAGAACTCTAGGAAGCTCTGTTTGTTGAGGTATATTATTTGTTATTTTTGTTTCTGTTGGTTCTTAATATTGTGATGATTTTGGGTTGAATCGTCAAAGGGTGAATGATGGAGGACACACCAGAAACTTCTTGTCTCGCTTTATTTAAACCCTTAAAAGGGCTCTTGAAAGCAATGTGTTCCCCCCCAACTGGCGTAGCACACACAGAGCCACTCACAAGCACTCCCCCAGAGTGTACTGAATGACTGGACCCACTGCCACTGTCACAGAGCGGAATTGTATGTACAGTGGCAGTGAATTCAATCAAACAACAACCCCATTTAGTCCCACAAACACACACACACTACTCAACAACCCCCAAGTAACACATTTAACCCACAAACACAGTCCCAAAATACACAAACACGTTACCCAGGGGGCTGTGTGGCACCAGCACGCCCTCCCTAAGCCTCAGCTCTGCTACAATATGCTACTTACACAGCAGAAACTCTTCAGAGAGTTCTTAGTTATTGTATTAGTTTCAGTTCTAATTTATTCAATTTACATTTTCCATATGAGTCAACGTAGCAGTGTTTAACTGAAACTGTTACATTGGTTTAGTTTTTGATCATTTTAATTGTATCAGTTGATTTGATCAATTATCTGGATTTTTTTGCTTTTATAATATTGATATTGTCATAATGGTAGGGCTCTAATCTTGTCACATCCTCTTAAAAAACAGATTTACCTTCCCTTAGACTGTCCTACTCTCTCTAACTCAGTGTGTCTTATTTATGTGCTCTTGTAGCACAGTTGGTATTCCACCTAGATGCCAGTGTTTTTTAAATTTTAATCTGTGGAACATGGGGAGATGGGCAGTTTCTTCTCTTTCCACTGTTGAAGACCTTTGGCTGTCTAGGAGCATCCCTGACCTTTAAATCATCTCTGTGCCAACGGCTGCTCTGATAGCTACCTTGAAAAGTCAGTGTCTCCTCTTTCCGACTCCATAAACCAGGTGCTACATAATAAAACTCCTCTGCAGATGCATTTGCCGTGACCTTGGTATCTCAAAGTGTTCAGCTCATATTCTGTGTCTCATGTTCTGTGGCTGTTTGGTCTGACTGGGTTAGGTTATCTATGCTGAGCAATTTATCTGGTCTCTTTATAGTGACTTTAAAACAGAAGTTTTACAATGTTTTCCCTCTCCTTTAAATGTGGTCCATCAGCCAAGACAGTGTCTGAAGTTTGCTTCCTCAGGTTTGCACTGGATCTATAAATGTAATGTATGCTGAGCTATACTAAATCATCAAACACATGTGACCTCAAACCATGCTGAGTTAAGTAATCTCACAGTCGATATTAGATTTCTGGCACTGTATGACACAATGGACAAATGGAGAAAATCTATTGACCAGTACTGTTTGGGCTGATAAAGAGATGGGTTTACAATGAATCAACTGAAATTTCCCCTAAACTGACAAGAGTTCCTATATGCAGTATGTAGTATGTCATATGTGAAAAGACACCACTGACAGGTAAAGCGAATAAAATTCACTGTCTAGTTATTACAGTAGCGACTGTCGGAAAGGGGGTTATATTGGCAGCATGGGGACATTATTGTTGAAGTTGATCCTGGAAACAGGGAATATTTGTGAATATGAGGAATTGAACCTCAAAGACAAAGAACTTTATTAGTAAACTGCTTGTCAAATTAGAGTCAGAGCACCTCAAACTGTAGGTGTTCTGTAGTTTTCCAGGTACGCAGTAGTTAGTAAGTACCAAAAGTGATCCAATGAAGATGAATTGGTAAAAGGGTCACAAGCCACCCAATGGTCACTGATACATGTGGAGAGTGAAGGTTGATTCCAAATAGAAACTTTACTGCTGCCTCTGACAGAAATGTTTCAGAATGTGTCTTTTGGCTGCATGAGGTTGGTCTACACAAAACTAGGCAGATGGTCACAGTGTTAAGGCAATGGCGTGTGCGATTTTTGAGGACTTGTGGTCAGTTCTCAATTTGGGAAAGCAGTTGAATTGCTGCAAAAGGCAAATAGGGCTGACTTGTGAGAAGGGGGTGCATAACAAAGTATTATGTTATGCGACTTATGGAAAATTGCAAAAAAAGTGCAATACAGAGCCACAGGTGGGTGAATGTCTCCGTCTGGTAGACTGAGGGATAAATGGCCCCAGGGCATTACAAACGTAGATGCTTATGTAAGGGGTTTCAACTTGCGGTGAAATTCGACTTACGACACACAATGAGAAACTTTCTCACTGTTAACGTAGTATGTAAACACAAAGTGTATCAGCCTGTTGTGATGCCACAAATACCAGCATATTTACATTTTTCCTTCTGTCAAGCCGACAGCTTAAGCAGCACCCATTCACACTAAAGTCAGGACTATATCAGTCAGAGTTCATTCACATATGGCAAATGTTTCAAAATGTAAAAATAAACAAATGTTGAAAAAATAAAGTGCAAGAATAATGTAGAATAAAAGCTCTTTTAGTAAATGATGTAAAGGCTCCCACAGGACAGTGCACACATGAGGAGAGTGTGTAGATTCAGCTTGATGCCAGGGGGGCTTCTCCCATGGCAGTCACTCAGACAGCTCTGTGCCCTGTGCCATGCTGTGACGGGCACGCTGATGGATGGAGTGCCAGCCTGCAACTACAATGAAGCAGAGATTTGATATTCTGGCCCTCCCCTAGTGTCAGTGTGTGGTCTCTGTATACACACACACACACACGCGCGCATACAACAACACGCACACAGACATCCAATTCACCTGTCTGACCTTCATTTGCCTATGGCTAGCTCATCTGTCATTTTGACTCCAACCCAAGGCAGCCCCACTCAATCAAATCACATTGATCCATGCTATTGAACCCACAGTGAAGGTGTGCGGTTTGTGATGTGACTTCATTTGTACAAGCCTGAAGGAGTGTGTGTGTGTGTGTGTGTGTGTGTGTGTGTGTGTGTGTGTGTGTGTGTGTGTGTGTGTGTGTGTGTGTGT
>JBBIGC010000125.1:23632699-23651236 GCA_037576955.1 Lepidarchus adonis | reverse complement strand
TGCTGACAAGCTTTATGGAGATGCTGATTTCATTTTCCAGCAGGACTTGGCACCTGCCCACACTGCCAAAGGTACCAGAAGCTGGTTTAATGACCAGGGTGTTACTGTGCTTGATTGGCCAGCAAACTCACCAGGTTTTAATCCCATAGAGAATCTACAGAGTATTGTCAGGAGGAAGATTAGAGACACCAAACCCAACAATGCAGACGACCTGAAGGCTGCTATCAAACCATTACACCTCAGCAGTGCCACAGGCTGATCTCCTCCATGCCACACCACATTGATGCAGTAATTCATGCAAAAGGAGCTCAACCAATTATTGTGTGCATAGAAATGAACATACTTTTCAGAAGCCTGACGTTTCTGTTTAAATTCCCTTTATTGGTCTTATGTGATATTCAAATTTTTTGAGAACGTGAATTTAGGGTTTTCTTATCTGTAATCCATAATCTTTAAAATTCCAAGAAATATAGGCATGACATATTTCACTCTGTGTAATGAATAAATATATTATTTGGATTTCACTTTTTGAAAGGAATTTCAAGAAACATTTAACTTTTTCCAGAGATTATATTTTTATGAACAGCACTTGTATATTTGTGTTTGAGGAACATGAACACTTTTTATTCCATAAATCACTAACATTTCCTCGGAATTTCACATAAATATAATGTACTTCGAGCATTTAATTGCAGAAAAATGTCATCAATATAACAAAAAAGATCAAGTGTTATCAGAATTTGAATAAGACATATAATTAAGATTGAATTCAAACACAGTAATAATGTTTTTGAAATGAACATTTGAAAAGATTACGGACATTCTGTTTTATCCATTCAGACAAAAGAAAGTGACCTTTTTATTTATTTCCTTTTTAAATACTATTTGGTTCATGTGATCACCTAATCAGTTCCTCATTAAGTATATAATATGTGTCAGCTTGTATATTCCCCCACAGACACTAGAATGAAATGCAGGACGTAGTTAGCGATGCAGATATCAAAACAAAAGTGGTCTCTTATTTTCTTCAGAACTGTGTTTGTGTGTATATATAAATAATATTTATATGAATCAAGTCCTCCTTTGATTTGTTCTTTCATTACTAATCTCACCAAACCTATGGCAACATGTGCCCATTCTTTACAGTCATTTTCTCACCCTCACCGTCTGCTCTATTGACTGTTGTGATGCTAATTACTCTTGAAAGCTTAATTGATTTTCTTAATTGATTGCTGGCTAAATGAGGAGATTGTGTCTGTGTCTAATTAAAAGCAGTCAAACGAGTGACCTTGCAACACTTAGGCTGTATAACATTCAGTGTTTGCATGAGTCCTCTTTGTGGTTATAAACAGTATATATGCCTCAGGAGTACCTGGTTTGATTTCTTTCTCTTTTTTTCTTAGATCTTTGAGCGGATTCTCTTCATTTGGGCCATACGGCATCCAGCCAGCGGTTATGTGCAGGGCATCAATGACCTTGTGACTCCCTTCTTTGTTGTTTACGTCTTCGAGTATATTGGTGAGTCAATAGTTCTTTTATGATCCCAGACAAATAAAAGACCCATAGTAAAGTTTAGTGCATTTGGCAGATCCCTACACAGTGACAGCTGTGCAGACTCACATGAAGTCCGTTGATTTGCTTTGTTTAAATGCAGTAAGCAGTGAGTGATTTAGACAGTGTAGATGATCCATCAGGTAACAGAAATGAAAGTAGTAAGCTTAAAGGCATGTAAGGTGTATTATTACAGGACCTTCAATCATAAATACAAGGACTCATGCTTAACTGTATCAATGTATTCACTTTTGTTCATAAGATTAATAAGATGGATAAAATGTTGATGACTGAATTAAAAAAAAATGTTTTTGAATGCTTCAGACATTCTTAGATGGACTTCGTTCTTTATAATGTAGATTTTAATGGTACTACTACTTTTATCATTTTTTCTTGTTGGTCCCATAAGTAACATTGCTTTACTTAACAATTCACTGTTATTCAACAAATTTACATTTATTATTTAACACATTTACATTAAATATGAAATGCAAAAAATACAACAGTGTTTTAAACAAATACACGGTTGATAAAACACAATTGATTTTGTTAGTTTTAATTCTGTGTAATGAACTCCCCAACCAGTTAGTGTGCATTTATTTATGTGTTTTACAATATCACATAAAATAAAAAGCTGCATATCTGCCTGGCATATATATGGCAGAAAATGTAACTATGCATCAATGTTTTATTGTTAATTTTTTCCTAGAGAGACTGTGTTAACATCTTTTCAATTACAATATCACATACATCTGTTATTTCTCAAGGGGTGTACAAACTTTTGCATATGACTGTATATCAGCGAGTGTTTTAGATCTGACAATGTTATCATTGTAAATTGTAACCTACTGGTTCAACTTCTCCATTTTATATCAAGGTGTCTTGTGTAGTTTTTTTCATATTACGAACTAGTAATGGGTGATATGGTAAAACAAAAAGAAAACCCACAATATCTTTACAGGTTTGATCAGATGAACACTGCTTCTATTTATCTGAATTTAGTGTAGTGTACTCCAATATTGACAGCCTCTTTAAAAGGGGGCACTGCTGGAACATTTAGATAAGCATTTCAGTTAAAGAACACATTCGCAGCTGAGGGTGGATCTGTTATGCTTTGAGGTTGTGTGTCATCACAGGCTTAGAAAACATTTTGGGATAGAGTGAAGAAAGGATTCTACTTGGTGTCAAATCCTGAAAGGTAATGTCCTGCAGTCAGTGAAGAGACTCAAAAAGTAGGGTATTTCAGCAATACAGTCTTTGAAAATACACCAACTACTACAACTCCACTGTCCTCATGCTTGATTTTTATTTTAAATTTGTGATTAAAACTTATACGTGTTGCACATGCAGGACAGCATTTGAATCTCTGAAGCGGTGTTGTACAAGTAAAATCCTACAACATAAATCAATCTTGTAACTGACTTGCAGAAATGTTCTAAAACAATTTGGCTCTGATTTTAGCTATAGGAGTTTTTAAGTAATAACTGAAAGAGCTGGAGCCCAAGCTTTTGCACATTTGATATTTTATGTTAATCATAAGCATAAGTTCATAAGTTTTTTATAATCATAGGCATTGGTATTCGTTTATTTTCAGTTTGATGCCTAAACTGATAGACCCCTGCATACCACTGTATTTATAAATTGTAGAAATTGTATCTGCCTGAATTAACATTTATAAGCGATTTATCTTTTTTTTTTTTTTTTTAACAAATGCAATAAAATTAATTTAAATGAGCATGCAGACATCTTTGCATAATGGCCCATAATACAATGAATATGTTGTTAAATATAATTCTGAAATATCAGTGAAATCTAACCATCTTTCTCTAACTGATTTCTAATGATATTCTGATCTCATTGTACATCCCTAGAAGCAGTCTAATGTGTTGAATACCACTGAGGTGAAACAGCATACTTGTGTAGTGGAGAATAATCCACTAATAGTTCACATCATATGGGTGGGCACACTAAACCTCTCCCTTTGATCTCTTCCCTCTCTCTCCTTATGTATGGAGACTGAATTTAAAATGCTCATGCCCAGTGGACACAGAATGTACAAGGGGTACAGGCAGAGAGGCTGGTCTTGAGCCTTTAGTTGTTTGCATGTTGAAGCGTGGAGAGTGTGATGTTTCTGTTGTCTTTGACTTCCCTCTGCTCTGACTCAGTCACTGTTTGATCCTCAAAGGATTGCTGTACTTTGTTTGTCCCCATACCTTCATGCTGCTGATGAGCCTTGAAAGAGCTCTGGCCGGCGAGCACCTTCAAAAGCATTGTGGTGACACCTTATGTTGGTTGTGATGTGGTGTGCTCTGTTTTTCTTGTTCACTTGTGTAAGATGGGCTTTCTGTCTTCTTGTTTAATACTTCAGAGTCATATCTGCACTCCCTAATGTGAGGGTGGCTTATGTCACTGCCTAGCCCCCATTCACATCAATACAGTAACAGAACGTTTTGTAACTGTTATCACTGATATGCCCCTTGACCCATTTGAAGCATCATCAATGGAAATTAGTGCCCATAACGAGAACAAGTCATGTGGGTGACTACTATGTTTTTATATTGGTTTTATTTTAGTTGTACAAGATCATCATTTTTGCAGTCCTTTTTTTTAATTTTTTTTTTTTTAATGTGTGAATTGTTACATTCTTTACTTCATATTGCATTTTAATTCCCATGGGAATATTGTTTTAGGTGACTGAAAATGTTGTTTTTGTATAGCGGGTAGAAGTTGTCTTTTCCAAGCAAACACATTGCAGCATCAGCTTGTGAATGCTTTTTCATGAGTGGTTTCTTTCTGTGTAGTTCATGTTTTGTTTAATTGAAGCTGTTTCATATACGGGCATAAATTAACCTTGCTCTATAGTTGCACTGTCTGGACCGTTTGTCCTTTCTTAATTTCCATGCTTCATATTTAGAGCAATACACTGGCTAAAGAGATCGCAATCTGCAATTCTTGAACCTTCATCATCATATTCAAATTGCTGTAGTGTATCATTCCGGCTGTCACAATTACTGGATTAAAATGCAATGAATATCACTTCTCCAGTCATGCAAGCTGGCAAGTTTATCAATTAAAATTGATGTGCTCAGTGAATTAGTTTAGTGATTACTATGCAATTTGGATAATTAGCAGAGTCCACAGATCATTACAAAGCTTTTTATTGGTGTGATTGTTCTCCATAAGGGGGAGCGATTAGTCTATAAATCATATTTTTGTCTCACTGAAAGAGAGGACACCCACACCAATAGGATCTCACAAATAAATGAGTATTTGTTTTTAGGAATTTAACATACATTTGCATTTAAATATTGGCTTTTACAAATTACATGTACAGTATCTCACAAAACCCCTCACATTTTTGTAAATATTTTTATTATACCCAAAGAAAATATGTCCAAATTGTGCCCAAAGTGTCAATATTTGTGTGCCCACCATTATTTTCCTGAACTGCCTTATCTCTCTTGGGCATGGAGTTCACTTTAGCTTTACAGGTTGACACTTGAATTCTCTTACACTCCTCCATGATGACATTGTGGAACTGGGGAATGTTAGAGACCTTGCGCTCCTCCATCTTCTGTTTGAGGATGCTCCAGAGATGGCCAGTCCAACACCTTCACCCTCAATTTCTTTAGCAGTGGTAATTTTGTTTTTTTGGGGTTGTTATCATGTTTGCATGCTGCCCTGTGGCCCAGTTTCTGAAAGGAGGGGATCGTGCTCTGCTATGCAATAGTACATGCTGGCATTCATGGTTCCCGCAAGGAACTTTAGCTCCCCAGTGCCAACAGCACTCATGCAGTTGAAAACCATGACACTCCCACCACCATGCTTGACTTTAGGCAAGACACACTTGTCTTTGTACTCCTCACCTCGTTGCCGCCACATATGCTTAACACCATCTGAACCAAATGAGTTTAACATGGTTCAGAGAATCCAAGTCCTCTGCTTGTCTTCAGCAAACTGTTTTCTTGTGCAGCATTTTTAGAAGAGGCTTCCTAATTGGGGACAATTTGGACATTTTCACTTAGGGGTTTACTCATATTTGTTGATCTCGGTTTAGACATTAATGGCTGTGTTGAGTTATTTTGAGGGGACAGCAAATTTACACGGTTGTGCTAGCTGTACAATGACTAGTTCACATTGTATCAAAGCATCATATCTTCAGTGTTGTCCCATGAAAAGACATGTGAAAAAATGTGATGTACTCCCTTTTGTGAGATACTATATAAGTTTATTATTTATAAAATGCTCAATTACTTGATTACTAATGTAATTGAAAGTGACCACCCTTGTTTTCATGTAGACAGACTCTCTTCAAACATGCCTGGATTCTTTTTTTTTTATTTTTTTTATTTGTCTACCACTGCTGAAGAAAAATTCCATTATAGCAGATGTGCTTCTCAACATTCTCACTCTCTCAGCTCAACCATTTATTATCCACAATTCCACTGGGTCCAATAAGCTCTGACAGCACTTGCCGTGGCCCCTCTGTCAGACTGTGCCTTTGGCTTTGACTGCTGATTGCTGGGGGCCACATTAAAGTCAGGAAACGCAGCAAGCACTGGCAACACATCACACTCACTGTAAAACGAATATGTCTTACCACCCTCAATCAGTGAGAGAGAGAGAGAGAAATCTGCTGAGTGATGTGAAGAGGAGCACTCACTCACTCTCTGGTACTGTTTTTTTCCCTGTTTTTTGGACAGCGTGTCAGATGCCGGTGAATCCTTACTTGACTGAAAGACTTCCTCTGAGTCGGTCCAGTAATGCTGTCTGGATCAGTGTTGCTTTAGACAAGCAGCCACTGATCCACAAGCATACTGCCATCGCCGACTTGCTTCCACTGAGTATTGGCACAAACCTTGTGGGACGTTAGCAAGCTGCTTGTTGAAGGCAGCCTTCCATTTCAGAAGAAAACACTTGTTTTGTCATTGTAGAGCAGGATGAAAGAGGGACTCGGAGGGAAGTATTCCTCTTGCAGAGTCACTTCCCCTGATTCCTTTGAGCATTGTATTTCTCCTATTCCTCATTTTTAAAGATGCATGATGACAGGATGTAATTTGAGGCCATTTAAGCCCTGTTGTTTGTTCATTGCTGTTAGACTAATGCATATTTGAAGTACGTTCCTTTCCCTCCTGCCTTGCCTGCAAAGACATGAAGGATGGAATGGAGGCTCACTGCTGTCTTTTGTCGTTGCCAAAAAAGGTGCTTTTTAGAAAACTGTGTTCTTTATATACAAGTGAAACAAAATCTGATGAAACGGAATCTGTTATTTTCAGAGTTGCTTTTCTTAACCCATTCTTTCTTGCAATTTTTGCAATCCCCCCCCACAATTTATTGATGAAACAGAAGTGTTATACAGACTTAAATTATGCAATTTTGAAAAAAAAATTAATTGTAACCTTTTGAAAACCTATATCTCTTATTACATTTACCTCATATCTGTAGTCTGGACATAGTCTGGAGGCCTCATATTTGCAATTCTTTAAATCCGAATGAAATATATTGCTAATTAGTCTTCTTTAAAGAATCTATTTGAATAATATACACCATAATTTCCATGTGAACTATATGAATACGGGTGTAGTTACTGTCAGGCCTACTGTCGCTGATATGTCATACTGAATCAAACCCAGAGTCTTTAGGTCTCGAGATTGGGTCTTTAAGTAGAAGTAGAAGTTTGGACTCTACCAAACCACAATAAAAACGACTGAACGCACCCTCTGCAGGACTGCCCGACAGTGATCACTCCAAGAGCAAGGTAAATAGTCAGTGAGAAAAGGAACCTGTTTAACTTTTTAACAGCTAAATGCCTCACTTCACAATAAGAAAATAACTGAACATGGATTTGCACAGCAAGCAACTTAGCCACTGCTTTCCAAAAACAACGTACTGTTTTTAATGGTTCTATGGTTTTCAAAGAACAACAACAACAACAACACTTGTTCTATGAAATGCTCTACAAAGGCCTTTGTTACCATTGAAAATGGGGCCACACCAGATACTGAAAAGAATGGTATACTCACTTAATGGTTCACTCTACAAATAAGATGTCTGTAAAAAAAAATTAAAAATTGATGTATTACAACTATCTAGCATATTTTTCAAACTAAAATCTATCATACCAAACTTATACTGTACATAATGTAACTGTTGATGCTAGAGGTATAATATCTTTTGAAATTTGCAGAAATTAGTTTTTTGATACTTCTTGAATGTATACAAAGGGGTATCAAGGTGATATTTGCTATTTGTTTTTATATAAATTTTAAGTGAAATTCTGAGAACTAGAATAGGCTGTGATCTATCTGTATCTGTTTTTCCCATAAAAAGGAGATTTGTATTCTTAGTGACAGGTACTCCCCACTAGAAGTTATCCGATATTGTTTTTTTTAAGGGCTGATTTTGATGCAGATTATAGCTAGTTAATAGGGCTAATAATCAATGTTTGGAAACAAAGTGCAAAAAACAGGAAATTTTTTGAATTTTACGAACACCAACAAAAGCTTTATTTAAATAACCTGATTGTTTATAAATATGTTAATTTATCTTTAAATAAACATCATTTAATAACATTATAAAACTGTGAAACTTCCTGTTGCGACATTAACTGTGAAATAATGCTGTTAATACTTTGTCAGTACGACTAACATTGCTGGCTTATACAGAAGATTGCATTCACTAAAAAGACATTTTCAGTGGTGGAACTGGGAAAGCTTACAGGCTTTTTATTATGGAAATTGCTCACGGGAGCTACATGGTGTTTTGCAGCTTCAGTATGTAGGACTGAATCAGAATTGTCCATCTTCACTCATTCACTCCTTAGTCTGGTGGCATCTTTTAGAGCATTGCAGGTTTAAATGTCTATAGCATTGGTGTTCTTAGTTTGTGGTGGCTTTGTGCTGTTGATTCTGACTTACTCCTGTTCATGATGGTTTGTATACCACCTTACTCAATTTCTATTGTTCAGGCCAGCACTATTTTCCTATTAAGCAACATTAAAGCTTTATAATTAAAGGGGATGAGTCTGATGAAATGGTATGGCCTGTTTTTAATGTGGCACGGTATTGAACGGTAGGAGATCTATATTGTAATTTGCTTTGTCCCGATGTATGGATTCTTACAGGGTAGAAGTTCTGGAGGAGAGACGCGCTTCGCTTCCACTGCCTTTAATGGTCATCAGCACTGATCCACACGGATAATAATGAACCATTTCTGTGTTACTCTTACCTTGGTTCTAGTGAGTGCTACTGAATGGAATGAGTGATTACCTCTCCTACCAATGACCAAATCCTGCTGGTTCTTATGACCACTAGTAATTATGGTGTCAGTCAAGGTTGAATAAAAAGATAGCAGGTTTACCCTCTATTTTCAGCATTTTTTGCTTGCATAAGAGCTTACTGTGTTGCCCTGGCAACTCTCCTGCATTTCTCTGAACTCACTCTGGTCTTTCTGACACATGCCTGCTGCTGCTTTATTCTAGCTTGAACCATTTGTTCTCTTCATCTCTCCTTGGTCCTCACTTACATGATGCCATATAACTTTGTTTCCAAACAGCAGTCAGAAGTGCAGCAAATTTAGGCACTGTCTTTTCAGGTCCCTGCAGCAAGGAGTATTCCATGCAACTGGATCCACTGCAGGTTAGGTGAGGCATTGTGGGTTGAGACATAGAAAGGTCCTACCAAGCTTCAGGACCCACAAGTGCCAGCAGTGTTGAAAATTAATTGATGCTAATAGAAGATTCCAAAGACTCCGTTCCTTCACAACCCTCCTCTCTCATAGAATTAATGGCCTTCATCAGGATTTTTCATTTTTACAATACTGTAAAAAAGACAAAATAATCTTATGATGATATTTTACAGTTATTAATTTAAATAAACTCCTGTGCTAACTCAGCTTTTCATACAATATGACACTTTTTTGCAGTAAATTATTTCAAGCTTGATTGAATGACTATGTATTGTATACCAAACAAACAATTTTTTTAGATGGTGTAAATTTTGTTCATGTGATCTAAACTTACTCAGTCACTGCTGTTGACAAGCCAGTGACCAAGCAGACAGATTGCCTGCGTCCCAGCAATCTGAACTTTCTGACAAATGTCAAAAGGATTAGTTTGTTTTTTGATTTGGCACATGTAGAGTTATGAAAATCACTCATGTGTAATATAACTCAAGGTTTTAGCACCTGAATAAGGAGAGAGCTGTTTCACTGTCACTGCTTGCCCATTTTGTTTCTTTTGCAACATGATAAGACTACATAAAAATAATCCCATTGCATCCAAACTGGCTAGTTTAAAGAAATGTGTCTGAATGTTGAGGGATGTTTCTAAGAGCCTTTAGTTCTCTTCTTTTGGTAGTAAAAAAACTTTGAGTGCAGTGACATAGTATATTCAGATACTTTAACCCTTTAGTTGCTAAGCATGAACAAAGACATTTGACTTTCCAAGATTGAAGGTTTTGTATTCAAATTTTCTTATACCGTGAATTTTGGGTTTTATTAACTGAAAGCCATAATCATTGAAATTCCAAGAAGTAAAGGCTTGACACATTTTACTCATATGTGTAATGAATCTATATTATGTATAGATTTAACTTTCTGAAAGGAATGTCAAGAAATATCAAACTTTTTCATAATATAAAATTTTTTTATGTATCTGTAGTTAGCATCCATAAAAGTTGGGCGACTTGGTCAAAACGTCACCTAAGCGGCAGGTCTTGTTGGATGTTCCTTGTATATAGTTATGGTTAGGATCTGACAAAAGAGGTCCAAAAAAAGTCAACTAGTTAAATGGTGACGAGTTCATGAGTGCCAAGGGCTCACTGATGGACATAGGGAGCATCAATGCACAAAGAAAGTGAATGCTGGTCATGATATACTGTAAAGGCATCAGAAAACAATGCAGCAGAGCAGATTTAACAGCATGAGGAGAACCTACACAATACTAAGCGGGTAGTTTTAATGTTATCTTTTTTTTAGTGTATATGTGAATAGCAGAATTGTTTTGGATGCCCGTCCATAATTATGAGACAGTATATGATCAGTAAAGGAATTTATTTTAAATGCAAATGGATTATATCGCTAAAGCTCCATTACCACTGATAAAAGTTAGCACTTAGCACTGTACACAGATTCACACTACTGTGATTTTTAACAGAGCTTGGGAATGAGATGCAGTGTGCAGTCTGACACTGAACGCCTCTGACAGACTCTAAACGTTCCTAATGTAAATGTTTTGAAAATTTGCTCATTTGAAGCAAATGAATATGGAGTCATGTTTGCACGATCAAACATGTGGCTTACTTTGCATACTTTGGTGTGGAGGGAGTGGAACCCTGCTGAGATCTGGAGCAATGTCTTCCTTTCTCTGCTCACTAGAGACCCTTCCCCACATACAGTGGCCTCCATCTTTCCTGTCCTCAGCATGGAAGCAGTGGTAGTTTGGCAATCAGTGGGTGGTATAATAGCATATAAAGAAACATTAACCCAATTCGCTTTCTGGCTAATGCATTCTCTGCTTCTGTAGTGCTGTGTCTGATCTCCACCAGTTCTTCCATATTCTTCCACATCTTTTGATTTAACTTAAAAAAAATACTTTGCCTTGGCAGAAATTGGCATATGTTTATTTATTTACAATATTTAAAATAATATTGTAGAGAAAGGAGGGCATGATTAATCTCATTTAGGGTGGGTTGAGCTGGTGGGAGTGATCTTTTTTTGGGTTTGGGATTGGGAAGTTATTGCTCAAAATAGTTTGTAGATATTAAAGCTAATTTTAAGACTTAAGCTGGTTTTAAATGAATTATGTGTAATTATCAAATGAATAAGTGTTATTAATTTAGTATTAATTTAGTATTAATAAGTGTCATTTATTAAGACATCATTAAGATACTTAATTATTCCCTGATGGAATAATTACCCCCACTCACCCGAAACATACAGTACTATGAAAAAGTATGACTGATTTCTAATGTATTGCATATAAAAACGGGTCTCATTATCAAGCTGTCACACAAGAAACATGTCATGATGAGTAAAACCAAAGAGCTCTCAAGACCTTCGCAACATTACTGTTGAGAGCCAAGAACCACTTGGGGGGAGCTTCAGATAGAAATGGAATTAGCAGGTACAATTTTTTTTGAAAGAACACTTTCAATAATAATAGATATCGCACTCAAACCACATGGCTTGTATACACGCTCACCACGCCATAATTGCTGAAAAAAAGCATGTGTAAGCATGTTTAAAGTTGACCAACATTTAGACTAGTCTGAAATACTGGGAATATGTTTGGAAGTCAAAAGACACTGCATATAACCCCCAGAATACCATATTAACAGTGAAGTTTAGAGGTAGGAACATCATGGTGTGGGGCCATTTTTCAGCATATGGCCCTGGCATGGTTCATACAATTGAAGGAAGGATGAATGGAAAAACATTCAGAGACATACTTAAAGATAATCTGCTGCCATCTACCAGGATGATGAAGATGAAACGAGGGTGGACGTTTCAGCAAGACCGTGATCCCAAACACACAGCCAAGGAAATTGTCAATTGGTTTCAGAGATAATAAAGCTGCCAAAATGGCCCAGCCAATCATGTTCAAGATCTAAAGTTCAGAGTTCATAGAAATAGCCCTTGGAACCTTCAGGATTTGAAGACAAAATCACACCTGAGCAATGTATGCGACTAGTTTCTTCATACGGAAAGTGTCTTAAAGCTGTCATCACCAACAAAGGCTTTTGTACGAAGTATTAAACACATTTCAGTAAGTGTCAACACTTTTCCCCTGTGTATTTCAATTTTACTACAGATAACTTAATGTATGGACATCTATGGTTTGATTTATTTGCATATGTGGATTGGATGGGTTGTTCCCGACATCAATGTCAATAAGACTTTTAGAAATATATTTCCTTGGAGAACTGGTGATGTGTTCAGTATACATTTTATCCGGTGTATGGGATGAAAGGTATGAATATTTAACTTTCTACTGTTTTTGTTATTATATATAACAATATAAAGCATATGCCTGATATGACTGATATGTTCCCATGATGTTTAAATACTATTCAGTTAAAACATGGATATTCACACACTTCCAAATTTCAGCAGGGCTGTCGTGTGCTGTCGTGTGCATTGACTAAGAACTGCAGGCTCCCACTGGAGAACTGAGTGGTCAGTGGTGTGCGACACACCAGCTAGTCTTTAATGAGTATCGGGTTGTTCAGATTCCTCCATTCGGAGAAGTGAGCCAAGCGCTGATTTTAATGCGTCTCTGATTAACGTTCCTGATTTGCTCTAACGACTCGTTAAGTGATTGCCTCGGTAGGTCCTCCGACATTTTCTGCTGTGTATTTTCTGCACTCTTCTTTGCTCGAGTTCCCCATCGAACAGAGCTGCTCTCACACTTTTGCCTTCCTTGCTTAGGGAGCAAGAGACACTATGAGCTTTAAGGCATGATTAGAAGAGACTTGCATTGGTAAAAGGGTTGCTGTGGGCTGCCAGGGCTGTTAATGATGCTTCAAAACCTGATAATGTATTTTATCCCACACCCCCCATCAGCCCAACTGGGAGAAAGAACTAATTTAATAACTGCTATTAAGTCAAAGAACATCTCCAAAGCTACTCTATGTATGGCACCTATTTCCCATCATATCTATCTCTATTCAGGCTTTTTGATGAGGTTTCCACCCACGACATATTGATGAACATGATTAGCCAGGCTGAAAGTGCATTACGGTTTAGAGTCTTTGCAGTGACCCCATGATAAATCTGCTATCTGGAATTATGCATACATTTTCTTGCCTTTGAATGTAAAATGCATTCGAGTGGAGAATGATTCAGAGAAATTGTCCTGTCATCGAGTCATTCGTTTTCTCTGAGTAATCGCAGAATATTGAATATTTTTGGATCTGGTTTAATTACTCAGCTATAAAAAGCTATAAATTGAATTCTGCGCACATCCCTGTCTTGCAAAGTCTTTTTTTTGTGCTAATTTTCACCATTGAAATGTGTCACGTTTGACCTAGCACTCTTCAGTTCAATCAGAAAGTGTGCATGTGTGTGTGTGTGTGTGTATGTATGTGTGTGTGTGTGTGTATATATATGTATGTATAATATAAATTTATTAAAAATATATATTTTAATTAATTAAAACATTCTGAACTCATCCTTTTTCATGGTTGTGTCATGGGGAGTAATATTGACGTATTTGTTATAGTCCTAACTATTGTACATGTTGTTTTATCACTTTACAATGGCAAAGTGCAGTTTAATTGTCTGACCATGCTCTAAATGTCTCATGAGCATCCCATTACTGTAAGTCTAATGATTTCCCTCAAACTGCTGAGAACTGCAAATTAATTCCTTAATGGACTGATGTAGGCTCATATTTCACACTCTGGGAAACTTTCTTTTCTCTGGTCTGCCCATTAGTGCAGCTGTCCTCAGATCTGCTCTCCACACATAGCTGATTTTGAGGTTCAAGGGAATGGAGTTGTCATCCACAGGTGTGTTTTTTAAGTAAAAAAAAAAGCTACTTTACTTGTGGTGCCAAATCGTTTTGAATGGGAGGCTGCTACAAATTGCTCACCTCTATTGATTGTACAGTGAGTACATCCCTCACATTTTCGTAAATATTATGTTTTCATGGGACAACACTGAAGATATAAAAACTGTACACTGACTACATTGTATCAAAGTGTCATAACAGTGGGTATTTGCTGTTTCCTTAAAATAACAACACGCAACCATTAATGTCTCAACCGCTGGCAATACAAGTGAGTACACCCCTAAGTTAAAATGTCCAGTGTGCCCAAAGTGTCAATATTTTGTGTGGCCACCAGCACTGCCTTAACTTCCTTGGAGTTCACTAGAGCTTCATAGGTTGCCACTGGAATCCTCTTCCACTTCTCCATGATGACGTCACAGAGCTGGTGGAGGTCAGAGACCTTGTGCTTCAGTTTGAGGATGTCCCACAGATGCTCAATAGGGTTTAGGTCTGGAGACATACTAGGCCAGTCCAGTACCTTTACCCTCAGTTTTTTTTTTAGCAAGACACTGATTGTCTTCAGGTGTGTTCCTGCTTCCATATTTCACAGTACATGTTGGCATTCTTGGTTCCTTCAGTGGACTGTAGCTCCTCAGTGCTGGCAGCACTCATGCAGCCCCAAACCATGACACTTCCACCACCATGCTTGACTGTAGGCAAAACACACTTGTCTTTGTACTCCTCACCTGGTTACCACCGCACACTCTTTACATCAGCTGAACCAAATAATTTTATCTTGGTCTCACTAGACCGCAGGACATTCAAGTAATGCATGTTCAAGTAATGCATGTCCTAATTGTGCTTGTATTCAGCAATTTGTGGGTTTTCTTGTGCATCATCTTTAGAAGAGGCTTCCTTATGGGACGACAGTCATGCAGACCAGTTTAATGGTGTGTGTGGCATATGGTCTAAGCACTGACAGGGAAGCCTTACAGTACAACAGTATAGCCTATTATTTAAAAACAGTAAACAATAAAGCACCTCTTGTAATAAAATGTTCATATATCAAGACTCAAAAAGTTCATAGTTTTTCACATGTTACAGATTGATTGAAAATCTACAGGTTATGTCATATAGTACAGCATATTTGAGCTTGAATTACCCTCACAGTTTAGCAGCTGGGTTTTCATCACAGTTTCGTGTAGGCCATACTGCTACAGATACTAGCTGATACAATTATACAATCTCCGCAAATAAAATGTCACAATTCCTCTCCTGTATTGTGAAAATGTGCTACAGTATCATACAAGATTTTTTTTTTGGTAATTTCATAAAGATCTGACAACAATTAATACTGTATTGCCCCAGTGCTTTCTCTTTTGGCGGGCCTTGTTTATCAGGCTCTGCGTTGGACTGGCTTGCGTCCGCATTGGCTCAGTGGGAGTTCTTGACTCGTGGAGAGTGGGAGCACTCAGTTCCTCCCTTGCTGCAGGCATTTTATGCATTACCTCCAGATGATGATCTCCATAAATCACAGATGGATCCGTACCTTCCGTTTCATGCAATGCCACTCTTACATCGTAATTACGCTCCCAGCACTCATTATTCTGCCGTGTTAGGACGACAAGTTTGCCAAGTCGACTCCCATATTAATTATCCGTGCTTTCAATTACACCTCTGTGGAATCTGATCGCTACTCATTAGCCAGCACTCCGCACAAGCTCACCTGATCGAATACTGTTGGTCATGTTTCTCACCCCTGTAGAGGAAGTGTGTGTGGTAAGGTGTGGGTGGACTAGGGTGTCATTGCCATCTCTGGAGCACATGCGATGATGGTTTGAGGCCAAGTCTAAGCCTGCCCGGTTTCTCTCCTTCTCCTCCCATGGCCTGGCAAGCAGAGGGCATATGGCACAACGGGGCCATGTGGTATGGGACGTCAGAACCAGTGCCAGGACCTTACAGCTGGCTGTGCCGGCCTGCCAGGGGGAGCTTGTCTGTTAGACCCTGCACACAGGAAGCGGCTGTGGGCCAACAGGAAGCAATGGTGGGAATCAGTGAGGAGCCTGGCTCCAGATGGAGGGATCGGTGCGAAACTGAAGAATGATACAGTTTGCTCATATGGATGTTGTATCTATTCTTTATGCTCATATTTTGTTTGGTTTTTTGTTTGTTTTCTGTGATTGGGGGGAGGGGGGATGTTATCACACCAGTGAATGTGAAATTGGTCGTGAATTTTTTTAGGTGCAAATGAAGTAAGGGTACCCAAATTGAGATGTATCTTTATGGTGCAGTATTGGTAATTTTAGCCCCATCAAGTGTTAATTGTGTTTTACTAAACTGTCCTTTCTCTATAGTCTTATGCAAAAGTTTGGGCTCCCCTTGATAAATAGCGGATTTTGGTGATTTTTTAATTGAAAAGAAGTGGGACATAGAAAAAAATACACAATATTTTTTAGCAAACGTAGATGCATAATTACTTTTTATGCATCAATTTTATAAATTGAACAAAAATAAAAACATTATTATGGCACTGTGCAAACGTTTGGGCACCCTACATAATCAGTACTTAGTAACACCTCCTCTGGAAGATATCACAGCTTGCAAATGCTTTTAGAGCTAAAAGTCTTTCAGTTCTTGTATTTGGTATTTTCTCTTCCTTGCAAAAGGCTTCTAGTTCTGTATTATTCTTTGGTTGTTTTGCATGCACATTTCTTAAGAATCTACTCACAAATTTTCAATCATGTTTAAATCAGGGAAATGTGATGGTCATTTCAAAACCTTCAGCTTGCGTTTCTTTAGGTCCCTGGTGGATGTTGAGGTCTGTTTAGGATCATTGTCCTGTTGTAGAACCCATCCTCTTTTCAGCTCCTGAATTTGCTGGTATTTACAGTAGTAGAATCCATTCTTCCATGCCATGCATCAGATTTAATGAGCTGATTAATGTCTGAAACCTTGTAAACAGAATCTTAACTCTTAGGGTGCCCAAACGTTTGCACGATGCCATAATAATGTTTTTATTTTTGTTTAATTTATGGCATAAAATGTAACTATGCATAATAACAACAACCACCACAACCACAACACTAATATAACAACAACTATAATAATAATAAAAATTACATTATTGTTAAACTTTTATAATTTAATAAAAACAAGTTAAAATATTTTTTTATAGTGAACTGAAGTGAGACTCTCTGTGGAGAAACAGGATAATTGAGCCTAAAGTGTATTTGAACATCCCAGGAGCTGCTCCATTATAACAATAACAGCTGATGGTTCTGTTGAAGTGGATGAGTTTGTGGGTGAGAAGAAATTTTCAGGGACTCCAGTGTTAACTCCACTATAGGTTTACTTGACAATCATTACTGAAGTATAAATCTACATCACAATATGAGAATCAGTCAGTCTGTGTTACATTCCTTTTATGATGACTGGCCATCTTTCACTATGCTAAGAGTGGACTGTGAGATCAGTTGTAATTGAACAACTCCTCTACTGAATATAAATTAACTGTGCGAGGCTCCCACAGCAAATAATCACACGCATTTCAGCTAACTCCTCTGTTTTTGTTCTCTCTCTCTCTCTTTCTCTCTTTCTCTTTCTCTCTCTCTCTTTCTCTCTCTCTCTCTCTCTCTCTCTCTTTCTCTCTCTCTCTTTCTCTCTCTCTCTCTCTCTCTCTCTCTCTTTCTCTGTGTGTGTGTGTGTGTTAAAGAGAGAATTCTTTTTTCTATGCATATGTTTCATCAGCATGATTGTAGCTGTGTAAACATGGTATATTTGGGTCACAGTTAAATTCATTTGACAGAGACAGCACAGACAGCAGTATTACTTCCTCTGCTTTTTTGTGTAATAGTGCTCACTTTTTTCTTTCTCTTCCACTCTTCAGTGTTTCTCAAATGTGAAGCATTTTTTCAGCTTTGAACTTTGAGTTATTCTACTAATAGAGTTAAGACAATTTCTATTTGTTCAATGGCTTAATATTATAACTCTCAAATATAAATTATTAAAAGCTTTTCTTGGATTTATGATTTTCATTTGGCATTATTTTGCTATTTACTCTCAGGTGAAAAAATAAATAATCTAATGAAAAATATTTGCATAAATATTTGCACCAACAAATAGTTCATCCTGTTTGATAAAGTACAGATTATTGTACT
Organism: Lepidarchus adonis; assembly: GCA_037576955.1. Lineage (NCBI taxonomy): Eukaryota > Metazoa > Chordata > Actinopteri > Characiformes > Lepidarchidae > Lepidarchus > Lepidarchus adonis. Next base: position 23,633,038 of record JBBIGC010000125.1, on the reverse strand, counting down.
TTATTATATTAAAGATTACATACAAATTTGCCATCTTGTAGACATTTACATAATTAAACACAAAATACATCAGTCACATGAAGAAATATGTTAGCACACCCTAACATTTATCACACCAAGTCCATACAATTAGAATCAGGTGTTCCAGATGAGCTGTGTTGCATAATCGGCCTTATTTTAACCTTGTTTAAATCTAGGGTCTGTTGTCCTCTTTGCTATTGAAAAGCGGTTTTATCATGAAAGATGTAAAGAGCCCTTTAAGGTCTACAGAAAAAAAATTGAGTCTGACAAGAGGCTTAAAAAATATAAAATATATTACAATAATTTACAAGTAACATA
>JBBIGC010000125.1:23572332-23606293 GCA_037576955.1 Lepidarchus adonis | reverse complement strand
CTCTCTCTCTCTCTCTCTCTCACACACACACACACACACACACACACACACACACACACACACACACACACACACCTCACTCCTGAATCAAAACACACAAGCATTCTCAGCCCCAGCGTTCCATGCATGCGCACACTCCTTCCCCTCCTAAGTATCTCTCAGAGCCCATTAAGACATCTGAAAGCTTTCTCGATTACTAAGACTACATAATGAATAGATCTAGTGTGTGTGGGAGAGGCAGGGCAAAGAGAGATGAGTGAAAAAGCAGCATGTCGAGGGGTGACTTTGAGATGTTCTAGAGATAAGCTCATGATCCTGATTCTCCACATAGTGAATAGCCGGGTTATTTGTGATAAGAGACTTGGCTGGCAGAGTGGGGCGGATAGAGGGAGGGAGGGATGGTGTGAGAGAGAAGCATGGCTGGACTGATGGAGAGGCATCAATAGCAGGAGAGGGAGTATAAAAGCCCACTCTCAGAGAGCAGTCACACTAAGAGCAGCTCTCCTTTGTGCACTCAGGTTATCAGGGTTGTCATCACAGCTCCAAATCCTGTCAGCAGCCTTGTTTTTGTTTGTTCTCATAGTGCTGCTCCCTCACCTCCCTTTCCTTATCAGAATCGTTTTTTTTTTCGTTCAGTCATTGTACTATTTTATACAGAGGAAGGAGTTAATGTCTTCTTCCATTGATCGCACATCTCTCTTTTTTTTTAAACTTTTGCTTTATACTCAAGAGGAATTGGCCCCTTTGTAGCTGGATTCAAATCAAGATAAGTGAGCTCACATGATCCACTGAAGGTGAATGAAGCAGGGTTTGCAAGCTGTAATGTCAGCAAATAAAAAAAGATTCTGGCTCACTGGATTTCCTCCATAGTCGCTTGACTGAATCAAAGATCAGTAGCAGAGAGGCTGGTGTGCCAAGGAGCTGAAACTGAAGCTAGGACTCCGAAACAAATCCCTGAAAAAAGAATAGGTACTGAGGAGGAAAAGCCTTTCATTGTGGCAGAGTCAATCCCAGTACCAGCAGACATCTTCAGAGTCGTCTTCTCTTCACACTACTGGTTATCTTCTCACTTGTCAGTCATGGGTCGCATTACCTCTCTTTAGACTTTTTAAGTTAAGTGTTCAAGGTGCCCGTATTTGAATAGTGCAGTTATTGTTTGGCTATTCATTGTGCTGTATGACAGGGCATGCCAATATTCACATTTTAAAAAATTGCACTTTTTTTCTGTTTATGGATAAATGGACCCACCCTTAATGTGTCATGATCTTTATTGAATGTTAATAAATGTCTTATTGAGAGTGGGTGGGGCTAAAATGCTGTTAGTGATCATCTTTAAATTGTGTGTTATTTTTGTCCTATAAGAAGTGTATATTATGTGCATCCTTAAGCACAACTGGGGAAAGAAAGGCATTGCTACTATATGTAAGCAAACTGCTCTAGCTGGTAATGGCTAAAACAAACAAAAGTTCAGGTATATTAAGCTACTGCAAACTTTCTGCTAAAAGTGAACTTAAAAATTTTCAATTCTGCATCTTTTAATTGGATGGAAAAGGTGGTGCAGGTAAGCAGCTTGGCTCTTTTGCTGTGATTGCTTAGGTTGTTTACGTCTCTGTAGGATCAGCGTGCCCAAGCAGCAGTACTTCATTACTGCAGAGGAGCTTTAGTAATGCAGATGTAATTACTGAGGCCTCTGGGCAGGCTTAATGCATGCTTAAGACTGACCCCGCTCCCCTCTGCTTAACAGCTAATTGCCCAACTAGAAAACAGTATGCGATGAAGGAGTAAAGAGTGGGCTAGCTAGCCAGCAAGTATCATCTGATATCTCACATCTATCAATTAATGATGGTCTGCATTGTCAAGATCACGACAGACCTGAGTTGGACATATTTACAACTGTGCGGCTTGATTAGATTGTATATCCTACCATTTCTTATATGATGTTACTTTCTGTAGTTTAGAATTCTACCCTTGATTTGATGGTTTTCAATGTTGCATTGTTTCATGTGTTTATTCATAAGTGTGTTCTTAATACCCAACATGAGCTGTGCTAATACAAACTTCTGGGATTTCTAACACACTTCACAAATTCTGTCTACTAATCACTTATGCAGAGGGTAATAAAATCCTTTGTGGCGTCAATACTAACTAGTTAAAGTTGCGGAAGTAATAAAATTGAGTAGCAATTCAGTTGAAGAATTAGATAGCAAAGAAGAAAAAGGTTTAATCAACCCACCCAATGTTCAATGAAAAGCAGCATTTCCTAGTATTTATACCAAGCAGTCTACAGACCTTGGATGCAGCACAACTGGCATTAATATTCAGATTCTCCCTGAAATCCTGAATCAGTTATGGAGGATTTGGGATGGAGCTATGCTCTGCTGAGTGATCGATCGCCACAGCCCGGAACCCTTGCTTAATAGTCTGCCGTGGCACTGGTAGGGGTCATGTTGACATGTATACAACAGATGAGGGCATTACATGGCCAGTGTCTCCCTTTATCTCTTATTTCTGTGGTGCTGGCGCAAGAAGTGAGCAGGACCTGATCGTTCAGGTTGATTTAGTGATTTGTCATTGTAAAGTTAAAGTACGTATTTGTAATTGGGAACACTATCGCACACTAAGTGCACCACAATGAAATGTGACCTCTGCATTTAACCCATCAACAGTGCCTGGGGAGTAGCGTTTTCTTTTTGGTAGTTTTCTCAAGGGTACCTCAGTGGGATCTGGACTGGGACCCTCTGACCCCAAGGGCAAAGTCCCAACCACTAGGCCATCTCTGCCCATCACCAGCACTGTTTTATGTAATTTTTATATAAAGCTACTTCATAGTGAAAACTCTAACTTGTACACATTTGTCATCTTTTGGAGTTTAAACACTTCCATGTATACCTATATCAAATAAATTCACAACAAAAAGGTAAGCAAGGTTTTGTTCATTGTCTTTATTTACAAACTATACATGCCACATTCCAATCCTTGACCAGGAATTTTAACAATTTTCTATTTACTGTGCCTATACATAGTGTTGGGGAACATCCAATCCTACATCAACAAATACTGTAGGAGCACATGTCCAGATGTGGCCTGATTGTGACACCCATAGCAGTGCCCCTCCCAGCCTGGACCTTCCACTTCAACCGAGAGAGGGAGAAGGAGACTCTTACTGAGATAGATTAGTCCGGCTTTGAGCGTTAATGTTCACTGAGCCACAAGCATCCTCCAGGGTCAGCGCTCCAGCTGAGGAGTAGGTGCAGGCCTGCGAAAGTAGGCCAAACACAGACTCGGCCATGGGCGCCCCATCTGTTTCAGCACACCAGCGTAGCGCCGGGGCTCGGCAAGTCCTGTTTCGAGGTCACAGCTGAGAGGACGGTAGCGTTGGAGAGAAAGTGAGGGGCCACAGCCGAGATCACTTTAATGGTCGGGTTCTAGCTACTCACGTATTCATCCCAGGCACTTCTGGAGCGCCGAGGCTGCACAACTGAGCCTGAAGGACGGCTGAAATTGTTTATCGGTTAATGACTTCTCTCCCCTTGTGGGGTGTTTGCCGCCTCAGCTGCTCCCAGGCCACATTAAAGCTTCCTCACTCTCTGAAGCCTCATCAAAGATGGAGAGGCTCACACATACACACACCCTCAAACTCCAGTGTACATACGCTTGCTATCTGCCCTTGCTAGTCAGAGGCGGAGCGGCGAGGGCTGCCTCTTTGTCAGGCCAGGACCGTACCACCTGTTGGAGTGGCTGAGGGATGCTGCTATGTGCAGTTGTGAGCAGAGCTGAGTTCATTCTCCTAAGTGCATTTTTAGGTCTTTGCCAACCATTCCAGTTGGACACGTCAGGGCTGCTGAAACAGAGCCACTTCAACGTAATCAAATAAAAAGTGATTTGATTAGGTCCACTGCAGGAGATTGAACTCATATTAATAGTTACACTGTATATATGCGATTTGTTATTTGGGGAAAAATTGCTTCCATTTTGACAGTGACAGTGTGGTTCTCAAAAACTAAAATGGCCTTCATTTTATAGCCTTAGGTCTTCATTAAACACTACCCCCCCCTCGTCTTTTTGTTTATTTGATTTATTTATTTTTGCAGGAGGATAGTCCGTCACTTTATTGCTAACTGAGCTGACTGTCTGAAGTGCTGTCATTTTGCCCTTTTATTTTTATTTTTTGCAGTCTACCCATCAGGAAGGTGTAAGGTTATAGTCTTCACTAGTGCTGCTGCCAATGATTTCTGTCAGTTATTAAATCTGACAATTATACTTTATTCAATTGTTGTTTCCATCTTACAAATTTCTCTTTGTGACATGTTGTGATGTAACAAATGTTTAGTTTGAATGTTACTTACATATACACTTCATAACACATGCATAAGCATTAATATGTCTATAAAGCAATACTTAAGTCATTTTATGATGTCATGTCTTTGTTTACATGTCCTAGCAGCCTATGGTAAAAACTCCTTCCTACTGAAACGTATAACAAACTTTTTTTTTTTCCTCCTTGATCACTCCTGAAGATAAATTTACACTGGAATGGTGACGCTTGATCAGTCAGTTAACTTGCTTTATCTCTAACTATACGACAAAATGCACGTCATAGAAATGACTCTGTAAATAATCCAAACAGAACTTTTATTTGCCTTGAATGTTTAGGTGTAAAGGCTACTGCTTGAATTTAAACACAGTGTTGGTCTCTGTTAAGTAACATCAGACAAGGTTTTATTGGCTTTTTTAAATAGAATTTACAAAGCTTGTCAGGATTTTACAATTTGTTTGGGGAATTTACTGAATCTTTAATGTAAATGATCAGGATTAATAATTTTGCATTATTACACTTGCAGCCCATAAACAATATTTCATTAGGATACTGGAACATGCCGTTACACAGGATGTGACTTCCTCAGTGTAAATGATAATTAGCACCATATGTAAAATACGGTCATGCAATTTTTCTCAAATGAGACCAGAAAACCAATCATCCTCATGTAGTCATTTGCTGCTTTTCTTGGGCCGGTTGCCAGAAATATGTGCAGATTATTACTCTGTGGTATTTTATGTTTGCAGAAACTGTACTCTAACCTCGAAAAAAAAAACCCCTAAATGCCCAAAATGTTTTGCCATCGTAATCAAGGTGTCATTTTCTGTAAGAGCCCTCCCAGACGTTTCTTGTCAAGTGTCATGCTAGTTGCTGTACTAACCCTGACCCCAGTGATTACAGTTAAATTCCCATGTAAAAGTGTTTTAAAACACACACGCACACGCGTCTGTTCATCCTCTTCTGTTCTATTTGTTCTCCCTCACTTACCCATTCACTGATGCATTCCTGTATGTTGTTCATGTGTGTACTCATACTCTGTACTATTCATTTGCATGTAGGTAAGGGACTTCCCAACAGGTAGCTTGAGAACTACACACACACACACACACACACGTATGCACACATCTGTTCATGCTCCTCCATGCTGTTTGTTCTCCCTCACTTACCCATTTGCTGATGCATTCCCATTTGTTATTCCTGTGTACTTGTACTCGGTACTACTCCTCATTTGCATGTAGATAAGTGACTTCTCAGCAGGTAGCTTGAGAACTTCCAACTTGCACACACACACACACATTCCACACTCGCTTCGAGCCTTCCCCAGCAGCCCTGTAATTGCTGTGAATGATGGGTCTTCAGCCACTATTGTTTATCAATATCCCTGTCTGGTGCTCTGAGCACAGCCGAGCACACTATTCATCTTCCTTAACCCTCTGCATGCAGGCTTCCCAGCTCTCCCTCCAATCACTTTCTGAGGCTCCTCTGACCAGTGCTAGGCTTGCGGGTTGTGAGCCCCACTGAGCATGGGGTAGAGTAGGGAGATGGAGTTGTGGGGGCTGTAAGTGGCTGTCTGGTCATGAGGGCCGATAGCACAGGCTGAAATGAATGTGGTAATTAAGCCGCACTGTGGGCCACGGGACCATGATGAATATTATCATTTAATTATGGGGATCACTATTCCCAGCACGCACACCATGACCATCCTGCTTCAGCATGAGTGTGTGTCAGGGGGAGGGGGGTGCATACATGCGTTATTGTGTGCTGCAGTTGTGTGTGGTATGCAGACATTTACTATACTCACAGGTGTGTGTGTTCGGGGGGGATTGGGGGTGTGTTCTTGTTAGTCCTTTTCCCTCAATTGTCATTATACTTAAACAATCCCCCAGGCATAGAGGTACTAAGTAAGCATTGCTAATGGAGGCCGTTTTATATGATCAATGGTTTTTAATTGTAGCCATTATAAACATATTGTAAATGAGGCTTCCATAGGGACCTACCATTCAGTAAACCTTTGTACATCAGTATCATCTAGGGATAAAATAATAACAGAAAGGAATTAAGTAATGTTGAACCAATTTGTGATTTTTTTTCTTTTTTTTTTCTTTTTTTTTCTCAAGGACAACTACACATTTGCCCAGCCAGGGATTCAGCGGAAAGTGAAGGCTTTGGAGGAGCTGGTCAGCCGGATCGATGGTGGGTATCAATCTTTCTCTGCTCACTCAGGATACACTCTCTTTGTTAATAGTATTACATAATATAAATAAAGCATAATACATATGCTTTATTTACTGTGTATTGCACCTTTCCAGAGCTCTAGGTCACTTTATGAAAATCCAAACCAAATAACAGCACTAGAGCACTAAATGTCACAAAAGTAAAAAAAAAAAGCTCTTTTAAGATCTACCCACACATTTTCAATGATGTTTAAATCAGGGGACTGTGATGGCCAAAACTTTCAGCCTGTGTGTCTTGAGGTCGTCCATGGTGGATTTCGAGATATGTTTAGGATCATTGTCCTGTTGTAGAAGCCGCCATCTTTTCAGCTTCAGCTTTTTTACAGATGGTGTGATGTACATATTTCTGTTCTGTGAAGGCCTCTGAGGTTTGTTAGAGAACATTAGTGAACAAACAGCATCATGAAGATCAGCACACCAGACAGGTCAGGAATCAGGTTGTGGAGACATTTACAGCAGGGTTAGGTTATAATAAATATCCCAAGCTTTGAACATCTCATGAAAGAAGAGCATTAATCAGAGAAGGAGCCAAGAGGCCCATCGTTACTCTGGACGAGCTGCAAAGATCACAATCTGTCTAGAGGACAACCGTTAGTCATGAAGTCCAGAAATCTGGCTTTTATGGACGAGTGGCAAGAAGAAAGCCATTGTTGAAAGAAAGCCACAAGAAATCCTGTTTGCAGCTTTCCACAAGCCTACATGCAAAATGCATAGACTTGAACACGTGGAACATTTTAGTAGTAAAATTTTTGAACACCATTAATCATTTTTCGTTCCATGTCACAATCTCATGCTATGTTCTGTTGTGCTGCCTCACAAGAAAACAATAAAATACATTTAAGGTTACATTTAAGGCTCTGTATGTAATTTGAAAGTACCAGCTTTCTCTAACACCGTGCACAACTCTCATGATGCATAGACTGATGAAAAATAGTATAAAAGTGACAAACTTTCAGAATTTCTTTCTTACTTTTTATTTTCTTTCTTTTTATTCCAACAGTTATAAAAAGGGAAAATTCAGGATGTAAAGGCTTTGCTTGTGTCTGTGCTGCTTATCTGACTTTCCATCCTCTATCTACCCTATACTTGTTTCTCTTGCTCTGCCCTCATCTCCCTCCCTTCAGCCAGAGTGTCAGGCCCAATCAGCGCACCAGTGGCTTGGCCTTTGCAGAGAGCGTGGCTGCCCCGCTGGGGGAAGCAAAAGCCACCGGAGCATAAGCCTCTCTCATTACTTTCTATTAGGCTGCCGTAATCAGAATTCAATGGCCATTTCTCCTAGACAGGGGCTCGCTCCTGCACTCTAGCACCCATCCCCTTGTCTCTTCAGCCCGCATTAAGCTCAATGATGACTTTAATTTTGGGAGGAAAGGCAGACAGACCATTTTTTTTGTCTTCCTCTGAATCCCTTCCTTTGCTTCCCCTCTCCTTTCTCAATCTCTCACTGTATGTGCGTAGTTGAGATAAAGTAGGTGTTTGACTCTTACTGCGGTAACTCTTTACTGCTGTTTTTTTTTCTTGTTGTTTCAGACTGTTTTTTTAGTTCGATTATTTAGTTATATTACCATTAGAAATAAGCAGTAGGCAGCATGGTGGTACAGTGGTAAGCAGTGTCGTCATACAGCAAGAAGGTTCTAGGATGGATCCCTAGATTATCCCTGGATTATCAGCCTGGTGTTTCTTTTTCTCCTGCTAGTTTGTCATTTGTTTGTCATTGGACAAGGAGAGACACTGTTAGACAGATAAATCAGATTTTTTTCTGATCAAAAGTCACATCTCTCTAGAAAGCTGCTTAAACTTTAACAGGCTTCTTTCAAGTAGGAGCCAGCTACTCTGCTTGTTAACTTGGTGTTTTGTCATTCAAATGATCACATTAACACTGGACTAATGCATGCCAATGAACAGGCATTATCTGTGAAGGCCTTTGAACTGGTGCTTGTTCTTGAATAACCTTCACGTTGTCAGGCTCCAGCGCCTTTCTCATGTCACATTTATTGTATTTATCTCTAATCACGAGTGGGTAATGTCTCGTATTATGCATTCAAATGGGATATGCAAGTGCTTTGTAAAGAAACCACTGAAAGGGAACAGTTGATATTTGACCTCCAGACAATTTAAAAGTGTTTCTTTTGCCTGATCATTGTTAAATGACAGAACTCAGCCTCTGAATGACTTAGTAGTTAACAAATCTTTGCATGGCTGGAGGTATTGAGATTTTTTTTTTATTGAACACTTTTTTAAATAGTTTTTTAAAATACATTTTTTAAATATTGCTATATTTGAAGATCTTTGTTTATCTATGGTATGTATCTTCACCTCTCATGACAAGTTATTTTTTATATGCAGACTATTTTAATTTAGAATTATATTATTATTTTCTTCAAGAAAAAAATCTGTCTGTAAAATGGGAATTTTACTGGATTAAATGACTCAAAACATGTACAAAATGGCAGCTATTAGATATATTGAATAGATTTAAGATCATTTGACTTGTGAAGATATCTTTTATTTCAGTGTTACTAGGTCATTTTTGGTATAGTGTTTTACTGGCAAAAACGCTAGTTGTGAGAAATAACCTTTAACAGATTTCATGGCTGCCTAAGGCTTTTACACATACTGTACACCAACCAGCCATTAGATTAATATGTGAAGTGAGTAACATTGACTGTCTAGTTTTACCCTGTCGGAGGTGGGGAGGTGGGGGTGTGGCACATATTAGGCAGCAGGTGAACAGTCAGCTTTTGAAGTTTATGTGCTGGAAGCAGGAAAAATGGGTAAGTGTAAATAATCTGAATCACTTTAACAAGGACCTTTATGTGAATGCTTCAAGACTAAGCCACAAAACAGCAGGTCTTCTTGGGTGTTCCAGGCATGCAGTATTTAGTACTTACCAAAAATTAGTCAAGGAATGGAAAACTGGTTAATCTCACTGATGGGTACTCTCTCTGGTCTTTTGCCAAAGAGGAGCTGTTGTTGCAACACACAGCCAGGACTGTGTTGGCAGCATGTTGGACTTTGGCAAGAATAGGCATGGGTGTTAATTGTTAACTTCAAATCAGTATATATTAGTTGGTCAAGAATAAATTCCAATCATGAAATTTTCATCTTAAAATTTGTAGTGATTGTTTTAGGTGAAAATCTGGGATCACAGTCAGCATTAAATATGAAATTTCACACAGTCTGCTACATTACATTTTCAAATCTCACATGCAAACAGATAATAATTTGAACATCTTAGGTTAAATACAGTGATACAGTAAGAACCACTGAACCCAGTAAAATGAAGACAAATTGATTGTTGAATGTCAAATTTTCATGTCCGATCGATATATTTAATCATTCACTGTTTTGGTAGATATGTCAATGTAGATTGATAAATTGTTACACCCGTAATCTATAGACGAAAGGACGAAGGGATAGATGGATTAATTTATAGATAGATTGATAGATTTATTAATTTGGATTCCCAATATGCATCACCACAGACCAAAACATGAAGAAGCTTATATGTTCTGCATGTTTCTGTGATTCAATTGTTCTCTGTGTTCAATTGTATAGCAATGGCAGAGTTGTTGCTTTGGCCCACTCTTGCTCTTGATGCTTTGTTTGCACCTTAGTTCAAGTACTGGGTTCACAACTGCCTGGAAAAATCATGCCGAGGGAACAAACACACTATGGTATTATTCAAGTGGACTGAAGACTCCTGATGTAAAGACAACCTAACATAAATTTTTATGTGAAGAAATTGTTTTTCACAATATCTTGCAGTATGGCTTATGTTATTTTAAAAATGTTAGGAGTGATGATGTTGATTAGTCAATCATTAGCTAATGAATATAATTTAGAAACAGCTCCTCAACAACACAGACACAGTAGCGCCTCATGAATAAGCTTCTGTCAGGGCCAAGTTTGAATTTTATTTGTCAACACTACCCACAGTTTTCCCATCTTTTATCTGCGTTATTTAATCTATCTTAATCAAATCTAATTTGACTGTGTCAAATTGGGTGGGGATTTTTTAGTCCATGTCAGATAATCACTCCACCTGATTTTGTCCTGCGGGTCAGCATGCCATGCCTTACCACATATCAACTAGGCACATTGCAGAAATCCATCAAGCTAGGCTTGTGTTTCCCTCAATAGAGTATGATCCTTTCCTTGTCTTTCCGTCTTCACAGCTGAGTCTTAGGCATTCAGTGGGAAGTTAATGGAGTGAGGTCAAAAGGCACTTATCCCTGTGGTTGTTGCCTGTAACTGCTCTTTCATTTCCTAACTCTATCATTCCTTCCACTTCATTTTCTTTTTTGGACCTTCTCGTCATTCTTCCATCCTCCTTTCAGCATTTCTCTGATCCATTCCACTGGGATGTCAAACTGTATCAGTGCATCAATTTTGGAGTAATGCCAAAAAAATTTGCACTTTATTACTTCAGAGCTTCTAAAACATGGGTCTCAAACTTCAGTCCAGTACATAGTCATAGTACAGACTTATTCTATTCTATCTTTATTATTATTATTATTATTTTTTTTTTTTAATTCTAACTTTATTAGAGCTGAACTCTGATGTACTTATGATAAAAACCTTCCTGATACAATGACGTAGGCAGAGAAACCTCCCTGCTGCTAGTGGGTTCACCCTCTGACTGCCTAGTGTGTGAAGGATTATGGGATATTTTCTGTCCTCTAGAGCGGTAGATTAATTAGACGTAAACGCAGTGCAGGCATTTTCTTTGCGCTTGTCAGGATTCCAGCAGAAATTGACCCCAAAGAAATGGAATGTGACGTTTTTTTATTTCATCCGAATGCGCAGCCGAACAAACACCAGCACTCAAAGCCTGTGTGAGCGGTCAGGCGGTGGCCTGTGTTTCCATGTGTTGACTTATGGTCTAGCTAACAGGGTTTGGCTGTATATCTACACTTCCTCTTCAGTTTATTTTGGACAGTGATGTAATATCTTATGTATAAATAATATACCTATTTGAATCAAACAAATGCAAAACATTGACGAATAGTTCAATTTTGCATATTCTGTGCCCTTTTAGAAAAAAACAGTTTAGAAATAAATCATTTGTTAGTTACTGCTGAGTGGAATCCTGGTGGATTTCAATGCACTGGGTTGTTTCTAAAGGATCTTAAAATCAGTCAAAGATGGTCTTCATAGCACCTCTTGAGTCACTTTGGCTGGATGGAGATTGAGTGGGGGTTACTCGGCAGAGCTGTTCTTAAGTTGCCTTTTGCACTTAATCAGGCCGGTGGATTACTCACTCATTATTTCCAAATTGCTCCATTGTAGTGACGGCCCATGTCTGCTTTAATCAGGCCCATGCTGGATCTGGCGCCACGACAGCGCTTCGCATCTCACTCTGCACTGTAATGGAGCTCGTTGGAAATCAATCAAGCAGCCACTTTTTCTTTTCGCTTAACTCTGCGCCACTCCGGAGAGGCCTATTTTCTGGTCTTTCCTCAGGGGACTGTAATGGAGCTTGTTTGTTGCTGGCTTCTCCGGCTCTAATGAGGCTGATGGCTAACGGCTGAGGGCTGGAGGGCCACAGGGCTGCAAGCCGACTAGAGCCCGGCCTGTAGAGGCTCTGATTAGGGTCCATGCTGCTGGAAGCCCCTGATGTTCAAACACACTCAGCCGCAGACCTCGGCTTACGTCGCCATATGGCTGTGCTGTGTCAGGTGATGGAGGATCATGTTCACAGTGGCCTGCGGCGGCCAGCAACATGGCAACTCGGCCCAGGGGAAGCTGTGGGCTCTCTCTCTCTCTCTGTCTCTCTCTCTCTTGCTGTCTGACTGCTTTGCCACTTTCTTCATGCTGAGCACTTACGAACACACAGCTGTTTAGCTCCAGATGCAGGCCTCAGATGCTGACACCATACTTTCTAATGCCTTTGCCACCTGCCCCTGCAAGAGTAGGAACACCTTTATCAGGCCTTTCGGTACAGCAAAATGGAAAGATCATCTTGAATCCCATCTCAGTCTGCTGTCTTCTGATTAAGAACTAGTGATTGTTTTTGGGTACTGTGGCTTAGACTTCAGAATATTACCTTTGTTGTACTGTTTGAATACAAATATTGGTTGAGAGTTTATAGTCTGTTCTTTGGACAGAATTTCTCTGCTTGTTTCAGTGACTTGATTGTATTTTTTATTGCAAAAGGTTAAAACTCGTGTCAGATGTTCTGGGAGTGTAATACTCTACACAATATCAAGTTTCTCCCCCATTCTCCCTTTATTTATACCCTTTATCTTTCTGGTAGACATGAGGGATCCCTTAGAAGTGAGGGCAGCTTCATCTCTGCTAAAGGTTGTATCCGTGGCAGCACAGGTCTTTTGTCAAGGGATACGTAATTGCCCGGTTGGGACACTTATCATTCTAAACACGTGTCATACAACGAAGTCAGTTGATTAAAATGGCCCTATCCATCCACTTGTTTTTTCCCCCTAAAGGTTTTGTTTCTGATGTGCTTGAACAGGTATGTTGTGGCAAAATGACAGTGATTATCAAGCAAGTGAATTGCACAGCACTTGTGCAGCTTGAGAACAATTTCTCGCTTTTGTAAGGATCTTTGTGTCTATTTGTCAAAATTCTCTCTTGTCTGTGGCAAGTGTGATGTCAATTTTAGTGTCTGTGATGCCTGTCTATTATGCAGATAAAAGTATCTAGAAGAAGTAATTGAACAACACTGGAGAAAAAAATGTTAGGTTTCTGCAATAAATCTTTTAATATTTGTGGAAAAAATTATAAAACCTGTTACAAGATCAGTTATTTTCAATATTTTGCAAATGTATCGTATTTCTGTTATAATGAAGTTAAAGTGAAGAAGAGCAGTTTCCTATTGTGAATACAACCATTCAGACAAATTAATGCAGCCACATGTTTGGTAGCATGCAGTTATCACCAGCGCTCGGGGAGCAATGTAGTGGGACAATGCTCAAGGGTTTTCCTGGGCCAGGACTTGTAATCCTCCATTCACAAGGACAAGTCTGAACCAATAGTCCACAAATGCCACACACATTGCTGCATATTCTGATTATGTATACTGAAAACATATAACTGAACCCCTGATATGATGTGGTAGCAGATTATTTCTAGTGCTACTACAATTATTTAATTAATTCTGTTATTCAAGTATGTGAAAATGGGAAAGTTGGCGCACTGGCTCTTTATATTATGATTAGCAGAGCAGTATCTGTGACCCAGGCCCATTGTGTTCAGCACAGAGAAACGCTCTGAATAAATCTCTGCCTTAGTTGTGCCACTGACGGAAGCGGTTCAGCTTATTTTTGTTATAGAGGTAGACGCTATGTTTACAAAGGGTTTTGCCAAAGTTTGAGCATTTGCTATCTATGCATGTATGTATCTTTACAAGGATGCTCAAACTTGTGTAATCATCAGGAAAGCATAACTGGCTTTATTCTTCCAAGGGGGGTAAGGTGGCTGCCTTATCCTACTATCACTTAGTGCTATGCTGTTCAACACAGACATCTATTAGCGGACAAGAAGGAATTGTAAGATTGTAATTACCAGTGATCTTGCTAGCAGGCAATACTGAACATGACCAAATTTGGAGTGAAACTGGAGTACTGAAAAGGAAAAAGTTAACACAGGTTACAATCCAGTACAATTGTTATTTTTGCTGGCTCGAAGATATTTGGGGGAAAACATAAAATATAATGTGAAAGTAACTTTGACATTGTTCACACGTCTCAAAGTGAACCAACAATGCTCAACGAAATGTGACCTCTATATTAAACCTTTCACCCATCACACCAAGAGCAGCAGGCAGCTATGAAGAGCAACCTGGGAGCAGTGTAATGGGACGGTACCTTGGTAACGCAAGGTCCTAACCCCTAGGCCACCTCTGCAAATGTAATGTGACTTATTGGCCAGAATCTTATGACTGACTTCATTTTTTCTGTGTGCTAAATTCAGCAAATAACAAAATGCAGAACACGTGTGTTTTCTGTTAGCATGATTTTCCTTTAGGAACATGTCATTTCTCTGTATGAATTCCCAGTCTATGCAAATTAGTGAAGTGATTGTCTTTGTGAACATACTGTCACACACAGTGCACCACAACACATGGAGCAGTGGGCAGCAGTGAAGTGGGGATGGGGGTTACCTCAGTGGTGCCTAGGCTGGGACTTGAACCTGCAGCCTTCTAATTTATTAACATTTTGTAATCATTTGTATAGTTTCAGTGAATAAAAAATTCACTGGAAAGTTGGTGCACCCTTATATTTATCATACCTACCATAAAAATAGAATCGGTTCCAGATTACATGCCATTGATTAGAGCGTTCTATAGGTGGAGCCTGTCTAAAAGGTAAACCTGACATCTAGGTTCTATGTTCTCTTTGCTATTGAAGTGTGTGCCAAGATGAAAAAAAAATGTGGATGCCCGCTGTATGGAAACCAGCCTCAGCTAACCACTCTCTCATTCACTAATGTACTGCATTGCATAAGGAAAACACAGATCTGTATTTGGTTACATTCCACTAATGTGGTAGAACAGTATTGTAGACATGGCATCCTCTGAATTGTAAATGGAATTGCATACTTTTTCTTTTTTGTTCAGGATTGCAAGTAACTTAAATCTGCTATGCACGCAGTTGATGGCTTCAGCTTCTGTAGAAAATTCAAAGAAATGCATTCTATATTTTGGTCTTCAAAGACGGCTCCAGTTTTATTCCTCAGCTGATGACATGTGCTTTAGTGTAGGTGCTTGTCTTGGAGAGCTGGAAGGCAGATGTCTTTTTGTGAGCCTATTGTGTATTGCTGAGCTCGGCGCACGAGTGCTATATGTGGTGCTTGACTGTGACGTCAGTGTAATTATAAGAACTTAAATAATGAAATTACAAGGGCTGTGGAAAGCAAAAGCAACATGATGAGCAGACGAGTGCTGTGTGCAGACTTTATCTGTGTGATTTGTTTTAATTTCAGTGGCTGGCTCAGGGATCCCAATATTCATTTACGTCTGTTTTCAGTTTTCTCTTTTTCTGCGTCTGCTTCTCTGACTTTTCCTTTCCTTCTCCATTTGTTTTTTCTCCTTTTTTCTCAATTGTTTCTCTCACTGTTTCTTTTTTTTTTCCTTTTTACTATATTTCACACTGTCTCTCACTCTCTGTCTCTTGTTTTTGTTTTCTAGTTATCTTTCTTTCTTTCTGTCTTTCTGTCTGTCTCTGTGTCCTTTGTAACCCCCCCCCCCACTCTGTATCACTCATTTATTCTCTTTCTTTCTCTGTATTTCTTTATCTCTCCATTCATATGGCTGAACTGCAGTCTGTTATTTTTGAATGTATTTGACCTTATGCTGCTGTATTTACTGATAGATTTCCCCTCTTTACCCCTGAGCATCTTGAGTCCCTGCCTCCCTCTCAGCTTTCTTCACATGTGGAAGTGGGAAAGGCTGATGTGTGATCACACCAGATCACCCGTTCAAACAGCTGTATTGATTTTTCCTCACCAGTGCACCATTTTAATCCGCCTGCCAATTTCCTCTCGGTGACTCTATCTTAAGCTGTAATGATCTACCTGCGTCTTAAAGGCACCTGGAGCACTTTCATGAGCTTTGGAACTGTAGCTGTAATGAAAACTGCAGTTACCATTACAATTTTCTTTGTTTTGCACTGCCTTTCAGTCTGCACCGCAGTTTTAATAAGATGTAGGTGTGTATCTACCCATCATCACTGTTTGGAAGTGGTTGCCACATGCAAAATGTTTTCATAAAAAAACCATCCCAGGTGGCTGCTCACATTCTGTGCAGTGCTGAATGAAGATATAATTAACACTTTAAAACAGAAAACAACTTTGATTTATTCCGAATATCCGTGACCACTCCATAAGTCTGTTATTTCATAGTTTTGATGCTGTCACTGTTTTTCTCAAATGTGGAAGTTGTACAAATTTTAGCAGAATTAGAGTTAATTCATCACAAAAATAACATTCCTAAACACATTAGAACAAAATTAAAATGAGCTTAGTTTCATTCCATTACGACTCATAACATATTTTAACACGGTTTATTAATCATCACCAGAAAGAGTTATAAGAGCTATAACAGTGACTATTATATTGAAGATTTTCAAAATGCTTCCCGATGTGAAACAAACAAAACATTACAAGTCATAACAAGCATAAAGGACATCAAAACTAGAAATTCAATTATATTTGTTCTGCAATCTATGGTGTTGATCAGAACTATGCTCTCCTTGTAATGAAACATGAAGTGGTTCAGTCTTAAACAAAATAATAATTGCTCACAATATCTACATCTGACCTAAATATGATTTATTACTAACAATAAATCTTTCATTATTTAAACTGACATTTTCTTGATTAGATATTGTAAAATGTACACATTAAATATTAATTATTAAATGATCTGCATTGCGTTTGAGGGAGCTATGCTGCTTGTTTGCATTGTGCTTCTGAAGGAGGCTGGGTTATATGCTATGTTTCAGATGGCGACTACAAAGGCTAGAGGAAGTACACTTGAACCTAGGATTTTCAGATACTACACCAACATCCATGGAACCAGAGCCAGGGAGTGCTTCAGCTTCGTCACACATGGTTCCTGGCATGCATGGCTAACCCACTGAGCCACTGCCACTCATAGATTTAGCCACTGAAAGATTTCTGCTATGGCGGCTTAAGGCCAGTGCCATTCCATACAGCCTCCACTGGGCTCTGACAGTACAGTCTGCCCTGCCTTAGCTGTGGAGAACACCACAATGGATCACCATGCTCCCTGCTGCTTCTAAGCTGCGGATTCATTGCTCTTTAGCAGCCACAGTCATCTTTCAGCACCTTTAACCGTGGGGCAATTGTGGAAATGAAAGTGTGCTCCCAATCAAAATTAACACCCCGAGAAGGCCACTACAAAAATATGGACAGTGAATTAAACAGGCGGATGCCTTCACTCCAGAGCGGGAGAATGTGAGAACACTGAAGACAAAGTCAGCTACCTCCCTCTTGGCTAATTTAACTTTTTGGTGCTCTTAAATGAGTTTTTGTTACAGGTAAGAAACTGTTCTGAGAACGTTCTCTCCTGCCGGAGCACAGAGGAGACATTTCACATTTATGTCTAGCTGCACAGCTAGCCTGTATATAGGGCTATTAAGTTTGATGGTTGTGCTCTGTCGGTAGGCAGTAATGGTTTGTCATGAGGTTTTACCTCCTTGTTCTCTCCATTGTGCTTGCTTTAGCATAATTTTGACTTGAATTTTGCTTAGGTGTCTTAACTGTACACAGTGTAGAGGTTTGATTTAGATGACTTTCCACTGAAACTTTTCCTGTCAGCTTTTTACCGGAGAATTAGTCTGACCTTACTTTACTGGCTTTTTCGGATAGAATTACCCTCTTCTCCCGTTTCACACTCCCTCCCTGCGTAGTATGCTCTACTGGCTGGCAGAGGAGATGTGGGTTGGGCATGGACCACCTCTCATCCTTCCTATTTAGCCAAGCATCTCATGGTCATCCAAAATGAGCAATGTTTCATTTAAGCATAGCAGTCTGGTGAAGTGACTCAATCATTATCTCAGAGAACTGCGGTTATTTTTCAAAATGTATGTTCATAACCTTATAATAGTAATAAATTATATTTTAAGCATTTGTATAGGTGCATCATTATTTACTATATTACCAGACAGGCGTAAAGAACACCAATTCAAATTAGTCATCCATATGTTGAACCTCTAACCATTCATTGTCTGGCCTGTTGGCCCTGCACCTCAGACGAGAGTTGGTGTGGTCAACAGTCAGTTTGTAATATCTCACAAAGTGAGGCAGAAACACTCAGAAACAGGAACAGTAATGTGGCCTTTTCCCTGGTGGAATGCACGTTCAAGCCACCTGCGGGCTCCTGCTGGTGTAAGCTAAAGCAATAGGTCCTGCTTTCCATTGGGACTGAGATTGCTTAGTTATAGTGTTTCTGATAATAAGGTTTTGCCCAAATCATGAGCAATTGATCAATCCTCTGAGTCCTCTGTCCATGTAATTATGCTGTGCGTGCGTGCGTGCGTGCCTGCCTATGTACGTATGCGTGTGTGTGTGTGTGTGTGTGTGTGTGTGTACTCGGGCCAAATGGTTGAAATTTCAAAACTACCATGCTGTCAAACTTCAAAGTTGTTCTATGCTGTAGGAAGTTGATTGTCTTTTTTTCTGTGTCTGTTTCTATTTGCTTTCTCTGGTTTTCATCAGCAAAATGACAAATACACTTCCATTTTATTTCTTATGTCAGATTTAAGGCTTATGAATAGACACTGACAGCAAATCTGTCATTTTGACAAATGTCATCTTAACAATCCTCATAGCGTATCAGGCAAGCATGAAGTAGCAATGTCACTTGTCTTGAGATTTTGGCGTATCATACCACATGCACAACAATACTATAAGTATGATGCACATAAAGGGGGTAAAAGGTTTTATTGGTGACTTTCCCCATTGTGTAGCTTTTTATGTTTATATTCACTCTCTCTGTTTTTATCTTTGATGACAAACCTCATGTTTCACATCTTTTATTATGTCCATTTAAGGAGTACAAAACCACATTTCAGTAAAATATCCCAAATTATTGTTTTAATATTTCAATTCAGAATTATTGTTTTTAAAGATAATTTAGATAATTCTGGTAAAATTAGCTGATTTTGAAAAAGTTCTGCAGTATGTGTTGCTGAGATACTTTCTTATTCTAATTGTTGCCTCGATTGAGCCTCTTTCCTGAAAGCAGGAATGAGGTTGAAGGTCCTATGATTTTCAGAGATAAATACAATTCTTTGGAGTTCATTGCTGCAAAAGTTAGACATGCTAACACCAGACCCTGTGGTAAGAGGTAGTTGCATTTTCCATTGTATGCAATAAGAGAAGACTCTTTTGTAAAATGTTTGCTGTGCAGCTAGTTTGGATACTGGCCACTGAATACATAAGCCAAAGTTTTTTGAATAAGCCAATTTTATTATTTTTATTTCCTATAAAAATGAATACACGAGATCAAAGCAAACTAAAATGTTAGTTAGTTCCCTGTGATCAAGTTGTTAACTTGGCAAATAAGGAGGCTGTCATATTTGATTGAGTGTTTGTGGATGAATGCTACAGAACTACAGTGTTCAATTCCACCAGTTTCAGGAGTGTTTTTGTTAGTAGCTGGTGTTGAAAAATCCAGAGCTCTGTTTGAAGTTTCGAAGTTGTTTCATCCTACCTCTTCTGTACTTGTACACTGAAGTTCATCAGCATGCAGATTGCTAAAGGTAAATTTATGGAAATGAAGGCACAGCATGTTTTGCTGTATTCATATGAGGTTGGCATTTGTTTGGAGAGCACACATTAACATTTTAAGCATCATGAGAAATCAAGTGGGACCACAACAAAGAATCAAGAGCAAATATCTCTCACGTCTGACACTTTATCGACAGGTAAATTAATTTGTTGAGTGTTGTTTGCTCTGACACAAGTTGTTTGGACATGATTTGTTTCTGTATATGGCCTCAATTTTGTTAGGGCACCTAGTAGCTCTTTAATCTTCAATATCTTCCTCCCTCCCTCTCTCTGTGTGTGTATGTCAGTCTCTCTCTCTCTCTCTCTCTCTCTCTCTCTCTCTCTCTCTCTCTCTCTCTCTCTCTCTTCGTTTGTGTCTGTCTCTCGCCGTCTCTTCCCCCCCTAACTCACATATCTTCCCTTTGGGGTAATTTAAGCCTTTGGTTCCTCTGAGCAAGTTGTTCTCACGCAACATGTTTCCTTTCTGAAGTTGGCTTTGTCTGAATTATTAAAAGGAACTGTGCATGTATTTATTCAGAATTTTCCACTGCCATTGAAAAATAAGTGAGAAAAGGCCTGATTTCCATGTGCTTTGCATGGTCATTGAGTGGAGAAAGAATATAATTAAGAAAAATGCATTATATCTGAGGCATTGAGCTATTTTGGGCTTATGAATATGCACTGAAAGTAGTTCTCTGCCATGGTGACACGGCATCTTTTTTATCTTGAGAGAGTAACGAATAATATACAGGACTGAAAGGAATTGTCTCATTGGATGATTTAGCATGACAGTCCCACAATCATACCACATATGCACCTACAGTTGTGCTCAAAAGTTTACCTACCCTGACAGAATTGACGATTTCTTAACAATTTTTCAGAGAATATGAATGATAATACAAAATACTTTCCTTTTACTTTTGGTGGTTGGTTGAAGGCATTTATTATCAGTTTACTCTTTGACACAAACTACCCAAATTACCTTGATCAAAATTTTACATATCACAGTTCTTAATACCATGTATTACCCCCTTTAACATCAATGACAGCTTGAAATCTTTTGTGGTAGTTGTGAATGAAGCTCTTTATCTTCTCAGGTGGTTGAGCTGCCCATTCTTGCTGCAAAAAGCCTCCAGTTCCAGTAAATTCTTTGACTGTCTTGCATGAACTGCACGTTTGAGATGGCCACTCCAGAACCTTCACTTTATTTTGCTGTAGCCAATGACATGTCAACTTGGCCTTGTGTTTAGGATCATTGTCACGTTGGAATGTCCAAGTACGTCTCATGCTCAGCTTCCGGGCTGATGAGCTCACACGTTCCCAAAACATCAGCGATCCACCACCGTGTTGCACAGTAGGAATGGTGTACCTTTATCCTAGGCCTTGTTGACTCCTCTCCAAATGTGGAGTTTATGGTTGTGGCCAAAAATCTTTTCCTGGGAGATGTGACTGAAATTTTAGTTGGCCTACCTGACCGTGGTTTGGTTTCAACATTTTCCACTTCTTAATTAGAGTTTGAACACTGCTGATTGTCATTCTAAATTCCTTTGATATTTTGTTATATCCCTTTCCTGTTTTATAGAGTTAAACTACCATTTACCACAGATCCTTTGAGAATTTTTCATGAATTGGAATAAAAAAAACATCAGCGCATTAGATTAAAGATGCAAGGAGTCCAGAAACTCATTGACCTTTTATACACACTCACTAATTACAAGCTAACAGATCACAGGTGAAGATGGTTCCTTTTATAACCATTCAAACCCATTTGTGTCGAGTTGTGTGCTTGTTATCAGGACAAATCACCAAGGTATGTAAACTTTTGATTAGGGTGATTTGGGTAGTTTGTGTTATGCTTATGATTTTAAAAGACTAAATACAGGTGATTGATAACAAATGGCTTCAGCCAAACACTAATCGTGAGTGAAAGAAAAGTTTTTGTGTCATCATTCATATTCTCTTACAAATGGCCAAGAAATCATAACTTCTGTCAAGGTATGTAAACTTATGAGCACAACAATATAATGCACTGAGAATATATCCTGGAAGGCAAATTTGTAATTTTTTTATTTTTCATTTAAATGGTATTACTGGAACTATCTAGAAATGCTTTCGTAAGATTTCCACTTATATAAAAAATTATTATGCCTTTTGGATACAGACAGTGTCTATTAGTAATCAAATAGCAGCACACAATATGATAGTTGTTGAACTCTGACTTCAGTGCATAAAGATATCTAGATAATAGTTTCTGTAGTTTGAAATGCATGATTTGAGAATAATAATTTGCATGGGGTCCTCCAGTTACATTGTACTCAACAAATGTTGATTTGTGGTTTTTTGTGGTTTGCTAGCTCCTTAAAATAAATTATAGTGTTTACACTCCAAGTTGTGGTATTTGGTGTCTTTCAATGCATTGTGGACTATGTTGTGTCTGGTATGGGAAAATAAGGTGGTTACTTTCTGGGAGTAGCGGCGAGAGCACAAGTTGACAGCACATATATGGTAGTAGAACGCAGTTGAATGCCTACTAAATGCTTTTCATCAATACAGCGAGAGAGACTGGTGTTAGCTGTATGTGTGTTACTTGTTCATGCATGTTGCCGGCTGTTAATAAAGCACAGTGCTGTTCGATAAATCCTTCTCAGCATCATCACATGCAAGAGGTCTGACTGAAAATGATGTAGTATACAGGGGATCCTTGAGTTACATCAGAGTTACGGTCTTCCGAGCGCGACGTAATTCGGGCACCTCATGTATACTACATCATCATAGTTTAATAATTTCCTCTGATTCTTCGGGCTAAAGAAGCAGTTGCTAACTCTTTGCAATCCATGGTCATGAAAAACTGTACCTTTCAGGATAAAAACACAATTGTATCATATTGTAAACTCTCCCATGTTATAACAAAGTACACTTACACCCCATATCCCTGGGAAATACTTCCAGTTGGTGCATCCACCATGGATGTCTGGACAGTCTGTAAGTTTGACCCTTGGTGACGCCACAACTATCTATGCCAGGAAGTCAACGAAGGCATAATTGACCTGCTTGTCTGGGTAACACCCCATCACTCAGCATGATGCTAACAAACGTGGGTGTCTGTTAGCTGATGTAACAAAATTGTATTCTCCCCAAGAGCATTAAACTGTCCAATAGTATTGCTTTAGCAGCAGTTTGAAAAGATGTGGCCGTGCCTGATGTGTCTCAGTGGAAGCAAATGCTAGCCTTCACACCCCTTGCTTTAGATCATAATTTGGTAATTAAAAGCCTAGCTAGCATGTGTGGAGAAATCTCTTTACAAACTACTTTTCACTGAAGTCCAGTTGCCACTGAGGCACTGTGACTTTTTAATTGAAATGCAATTTAATTCCAGACTGTGATTTTATGTTATTAAACAATATGGTGGTAATTATGGCTGTAATTAACATCCGTTTTACAGTATTCAATTTTTTAAAATCTATTGAGTGCTAGTTAAGCCCATACAACGAATTACAGCACAATTAATGCACTTTAGGTGACATCATGTTGATTGACTGTTGTTAGATTGAAAAAGATCATGTAACACTAATTAAGAGCAGTGTTTATTAGATTGACATGACACCTGTATACACCTTTTATGGCAACAGTCATAAATCTATGCCGAAAATTAGAAAGACTCACTCCAAATGTCAGTTGTAACACTTGCTAAGGTGAAATTACATTACATGAAATTACATCAAAATGGGCAAAAATGATCATGGCGAATACCTTGAACTTGAATGCCTTTCTAAATGCTTATGCAATATCAGTTATCCTGAAAAAAAATATTCAGTCTCATATATCCTTATAAATGCTGACCTTCTGCCCTTTAAAGAGTTACTGAAAATGAATTTTTAATGTCTATTTATGGCCTAAAATGCTATATAATTATAAAATGCTATACATATGACCCACGAAGGGAATATCTTTTTAGTGGCAGATGCAAAGCTTCTTTGAACTCATTCCACAGTCATGATAGGCAGCGGATACACTCATGAATGGAATCCCCTCTGGTAGATTTGGGGGCAGGCTTTAAGAGCAAGCTGGCTGAGAATAGTTGCATTTCAGTATCTTTATCCAGCGCAAACTGGCCTGGAAACAGCAGGCCAGTGCAGATGTAATTATGGGATGGATGAGAGGGAGCAGAAGTCATGTAGAAGTCCGCTGCTCAGCAAAAATGGGCCGAGCGCCTCACTTGTCTTTCCCTGATCCCTGACCCTTGCCTGTCCTCCCCCACCCAGAATGTACTCTGTTTTGTGCATGCGTGTGTCTGAAAGCAAGAACTTGCAACAGTATGCAGACATTATCATTATAGACTCTCTTACAGCTTTGTTTTAGAACATTTCCAGGTATTTTACTTTCTTACCTTGCATTTCTGTAAACAGGAAAGCATAACGGAGTACAATAGAATTGTTGCTGCATTTAATGGGAATAAAGTAATTATTCATTAATCTCATTAATTGCGAAAGAAGGCATTAAAAAGGATATAATAAATACAGTGTCTTCACAAATATTTGTATAAACTTTTAACTCTAACTATTGGAGGTATTTTAAATCACTTCACAACAATGAAAATATCTTTGGCGTTTGTAGTTGATTTAATGAAGATCTAATGATCTTTAAATGATAAAAAAAAATGCTTGAAATACATTTTAAACTAATTATGTCACAGGACCTCAAGAACAACAAATAACAAAAAAAGAAAAGGGTCCTTTATAATATTTTTTTTAAAAAGCTCAATTAAATAATTAATAAGAGGATGAATAAATGAGTAATTCAGCCAAACTATATTATTGTGAAAACTGTACATAATATTTACTATGTCAGCTGTGAACTGTGATTACACTAGCTGTTTTATTTATAGCAGACATTTATGTCTTTTTGGAGTAATTTCCAGTATATAGTGTAGTGCAAGGCTGATGTTTTAAGTGTTAATGAGAATAATCTGTTTATGTGAAGTGACTCAAGGTGTAAATGATTCTGTGAAGACAGGTGTGAAATCACATAACACTGCGCTACATGTCACAGAGGTGTGCGTGTGTGTGTCAGAGAGAGTGAGAGAGAGGAAAGTGTTTGTGTGCTCATCAAGGTCCGTGACTTGTGCATGTCATGCTTATGACAGGCCCAGAACATGCTCTTTATTAGAAGGCGTGTGAAGATGGCTTCATTTCTGCTGGGGCCTGAAGGCGTGTCACTTGAACACTGTATTTTCTCTTTTCCCTCCTGCCCATGGCTGATTAAAGAGAAGCACCGTCAATAAGACTGCAGTTTTTCTCTTGAATGCAAGACACTCCGATCACTCCGCTGACAGACGAGTAATTACCCCTAGCTTGAGTGACAGTGTGCTGTCGTTGTGATGCTATAGACCAAGCTGGGCTTTTATGGATTTATTAGTGCTTTATACCACTATTGTGAATCTGTATGCGTGCCTGTGCCCTCAGTCTTTAAATTACTTCTGACAGTTGAATCAATGTTCATATGTGCAGGCATGGTACTGGTAATGGTTGGATGTTTTTAAGCATTTTTAATGCATTGCAGCACATATAGTGAATTAGTTCCTGTTGGAGTGGACTGATTGGTGTAATTAGAGCCAGGTAAAGGAATCCCCACATGTATTTAAAGTGAATGTGGAAGTTTGTAGTGAAACCATAGAATCATTAACCTCATTCATAGAGAGAATGGTAATGTGTGGTGCTTTACTAATGTGCTGTGTTTTTTAATTCCCTGCTGTGCAGAGACTGTGCATCGACACATGCAGCAGTATGAGGTGGAGTACCTTCAGTTTGCCTTTCGCTGGATGAACAACCTGCTAATGAGAGAGCTGCCTTTACGCTGCACCATCCGACTATGGGACACCTACCAGGTAAGACCACCTTTAGAGATGAAGGTTAAAGTAGCATTTGAGCACTCTAATTGAAATCAAAATTCATGACACACTGAAATAGTTGTACAATAAATAAATCATTATATAAAAGAGTTTTTAAAATGATTACAGTAGGTATGGTGCAAGCCAGCAACTTCTAAGGAAATGTGGTTAATCATCGAAGACAATGAATCCCTTTATTTTATTCTTTATAGTTTTTACTTGCACTTTGGCACTGTCATAATTATTTTATTATTGTTGTTTTAAATGTATGAATACATTTGGCATCAGAATGCTATCTGGTACTTTCTGCTCTGCTTCTGTTGATTTGCTGGTTTCTTTATTTTTGAGCAGGACATTGTGGAATTAAAATGTTTGATTAAAGTCTTTGATTTTGATTCTTTGTTGTATGCAAACTTAATCTTAAGTTAGTTTTTTGTTTTTATGTTCAGTATTTAAGTATTTTTGTCTCTTTTTTTAAACAGAAAGTGTCATTTTGACTGACAGTTTTCAGGCAAACATTTTTGGTTTCTCTGCACCCCTATTCTCAACCACATGAATTTGCTTATGATAACTTAGAAAGCACTTTAATTGTTTTGCTTGTGGGTCACCAGTTCTTTGTATGCTAAGTTGACGATGTGACTGGTTTCCTTATTGGCTGAGGCTTTTTTGGCTGCTAACAAGTGGATATACTGTGTTTCCCCAACTATAGGCTGTGGCTTATACATTGATTAAATTCTTTAGTATAAAATTACCAACTCTTAAATTAAAAAATTATTAGGCTTACCTTTCTTCAAATGGGATCCGTAAATGTCAGTTGTGACCTATGTTGCTTATCTGTTGCTGATGTTGGACATGCGTTCATATCGGATATTATAGAAGATGATTAGAGCTTAAATCCTTCACAATTTTTCTTGTTTTGTGGCATGATATCGGTAAGTTCAATATTTTATCGATATATTTTTTTTGCCTAACTGTGGTTTACTGGAGACCAGTATAGAGTTGCAAAGGTCTCCAGGGTCGTGTCAGGTTGGATGCCTTTACTTCAGGTCAGTAAATTCAGTAACACTGTGACTAATAACATCTTATTTTAGATTTTTAATACATAAATAAGCATTTTCTTTGGCTTATGGAATGGGGCAGCCTATAATGTGGGGCGGCTTATCGTTGGGGAAATATGGTACCTATTTTTCCGATTGTTTTATTTTATAGGGCTTCATAAGATGATGCTTGACTGTCCACAGCTCTCTTTGCACTGTTGGCAGTACTTAAAAAGAACCTCAAGGATATTTAGCTTAAGGTCTTTGAGGTGAAAATCCCTCACATGGAGTACCTGTTGATGTGCAGTGAAGTGTTATTTTTCTGTACTTACTATACAGGAACATGGAATGAGGGCTCTCCAGAACAAAATGTCAAGAGAAAGCAGATTTTCAAAAGGTCTATGTATATCATACTGTATAACATATATGAAGTCTATATTTCCTTTTAATCTCCTAGGTGTTTTCACCTTGTTCCCTGTTACCAGAGTAAAAGGTTTAAATAACTTCAGCACTTGTAAATGGAAGAAATACTCTGAAGGCCTAAACTCAGCACCTTATCATTGCCTTATGTTGGCTTATGTCTAATGTCTTCGTATTTACTTTTATTTATTTATTTATTGTTTACTTCTCACTGACACTTTCTGGCAAGCCGCTTTTTGTGTGGGAATATTTACTTCCAACATTGAGACTGCCACGAAAATACCTTCCAGTTAAGGCCAAACACAGCCCAATAGTAGAAGAATATTGTTAAATGCACATTATTGATTTTTCTTTCAAGTAATGAAAGGAGGAACGAAGGGGTAGAGAAATGATGGTTAGAGACATTACAGAGATTTGCAGCAAGCTTAGCCTGCTCTTTTCAAATCGCTCACTTTGTTTATTTGCAAAGGTCTAGACTTTAGAGCTGGGTAAAATATTGTACACATTTTGTCTCAATTGTATTAAA
Source organism: Lepidarchus adonis (assembly GCA_037576955.1). NCBI lineage: Eukaryota > Metazoa > Chordata > Actinopteri > Characiformes > Lepidarchidae > Lepidarchus > Lepidarchus adonis. Next base: position 23,578,617 of record JBBIGC010000125.1, on the reverse strand, counting down.
TTGTTTTTATTTAGAGTGTGAACACTGGCCAAGACAAAGTGCCTTGACACACAAAGCTGACTGCTGACCATTGGACAGCATTGGTAGATGTCTGGTGTCCTTTCTTTGCGTGGTGTGTCCTACATTCTTGGCTCTAGTGGGCTCGGCAGTCAGCCATGTGAGAGAACTGAGAATTGGCATTTGAGGGGAGAAATGAAGGGGAGTAAAGAAAGAGAAAGAATGGTTTTCGAACTACAGGGCAAGAAACAAGAAAATCGACACTTTTAATAACAGTTTAGCCATTCAAGCAGCAAAATTTGTTAAAAATGTTGATTTTCTTGTATTCGAGAAGATGCTGTTGTTGTGAACAAATGCACATGAGCTAAGGAACTCTTATAATGCACTACGATAAAGTGAAGAATGTGATGCTTATTAATTGCCTTCCCTTGTTACATTTTTCACATAATTAGCAGTGGTTTTTGTTTTACTTTCATGTTGTACAACATCAATGCAGTAAATTCTTTATTGTGTATGTAACAGTTTGATCTCACAAACTACTGCCTGAGATTTTTCCCCATTCACAAAGTGGCATTAAGTTAAGTGCATGTCTGCTGTCAACTGTAGATTCCACGTTGTGTTTAAGTGTAGATATTCTCAGGTCATTAGAAGTGATGGTTAATTTATGGAAGTTGATTGTCAGTCAGCTTTAACTGATGCTAATTCCTTCTTTTCAGTTTGGTATTTGGCCGAGGGATCGTCAGCCTTTGGGCAACAACAGGCTGAGTGATCCTCTCTTATATTCTGCAGTCAGAGCGCCAGCACGCATGTACTGATGGACTGTGAAGTTGTGTACATTTTTCTACCTCAGTTTTCTACCTCGAGTGGATACATTCAAAATCAGGCTGACCGATCAGGGCCTTATTGTATCAACAAAAAAATGCTGGCACAACAGATATTTTGCTCATGGCAGAGCACCAGAACTTGTGTCATAAGCACGAAACTGACTAAACATGCTGAGGTTAATGATATGAGTCATCATGACTGAAAGATTGACATTGAGTACTGAACTTTTTGCTTCCTCTTCCCATAGTGTTTAATAAAAGTATTTTGTTTTGGAGGCAACATCAAAATAAGTATGCGTGTCCAAAGCGGGGAACATAGGTCTTAGGCTGGTGTATTTATTTATTTCCCCAGGGAAGCTACACTTGAGTAACAGCACTGAAAGTGGCAGAGGAAATAATCGCACCTCGTTCACAGTCTTCTTGTAGAAGAACATAACTTTGCACTGGTGAATGACTCCAGTGCAAAATTTTTGTACTTGGTTTGCACCCAAAACCTTTTGTCAGCTTTCCTAGGACACGGTCGACTGCAGGACTAACAAGGCACTGATGGGGAGACTTGGCAATGTGGAGGTGTAATGGTGCAGTCTTTATATCCGCCATTCCTGCCCTGCCAGGGGATGCCAATAAGGAGAAAGTCCTGGAATGCTTGACCTTTCTGCTAATGACTGTTTGAGTTGTTCAGTGGGTTAAGACCCACTTTTAACTTTGCCAAAAGCATGTCAGAGACTTCTTGTTGCCCCATGTGGAATTTCTCACAGTACACTGGCCATCTTGTTTGGCCATAGGCCATTCTAAAGCTGCTACTGGACCCGTCTGCTATTGTGTATATCATTATTGCTTCGGTTGTAAATCTGCTACATAGCAAGTGTTCAACACTGCTGCATCCACTTATCACTTTACTTCAGTGTGCATTGTTATAAACCTGTTTTTGTTACTTGTACAAACTCTATTTCATTTACAAACGTTCTCTCTTGCATTCTGTATTTTATACAGCTAGAGATGTAGTTCATCATGTTTCTGTTGTATTGTTGACCATATGTTAACCTATTTATGGTCAGTAAAAACTGACCTGATCTACATTTCTGGTTGGACCTGCCCGCTAGCACTCAGACAGGATTGACCTGTCCAAACTGAATCTCACCAAAGTTGTATGTTAGGGCTGCAGTGTATTGTTTCTTGCCATCTTAATATACTGAGCATGCTTGGCAGCAGAACAGAATCTACTCTTCAACATGCTGAAGATTCTCTCACTGCTTCAGCTGCTCACTGAAAAAGCTGAACACTCTTAGGCAAACTTAACAAGCAAGGATAAAGCTCCACTGTGATCTTTCCACTAACCCAAAACACCTCTCATCATGCATGGATTCACTGAGGGGTATGTTCACCCACTCCTCAAACACTGATGTTATTTTGAATGCATCTAACGATACGTGAAGAATAAAAGAGAGGGTAGGGGTGGGTGAGCGAGTATGGATGTGAAAGACCGAGTAGAATGACAATGAATTAGTGTGTGTGGGAAATCTACTACATTAAATTACTCATTAGAAAACAAATCTGAGCCCAAACCAACTTTACTGTTGCACATAAAAAAATCACCCAATATTTTTTAGGGCCCATCAGACATGTTTGGAAGCAGGCTTAGATATGTTTTTCGTTAAGCGTTTGGAAGAATGGAGACAACATACATTTCTTTTTAAATTTGAGCAGAGCAGATTTAACCTGTCTCATTAAGGATTTATCAGTTTTGACATGTTCATGAATTGGAGCAAAAATAATTACTTTTCTGTCCACATCATCCTTCTTCTAGCTTAGAAAAATACTTTTTGATTGATTTTATTATTTGAGAACTGTAAAAGAACATCTACAGTGGAGGAAATAATTATTTAACCCTCGCTGATTTTGCAAGTTTGCCCAATGTCAAAGAAATGAACAGTATATAATTTTAGTGGTAGGTTTAGTTAAACAGTAAGACATAGAATATCAAAAAGAAAATCCAGACATGTATGTTTCATAAAATATATTAATTGATCTGCATTTCATTGAGTGAAATAAGGATTTGATCCTTTACCAACCATTAACAGTTGTGGTTCCCACAGACCGGTTAGTTTCTCCGAATTTCAACTCGTCGCCCACATTAAAGAGCTGATCTCCAAATAGGAGTGGACCAAAATTCATCAAAAGTCATCAACTTCTGACCTCTGTGCCAGCAAGGGATTTGCCACCAATTACTAAACTTTGTTTTGCTAGGGGATCAAAAACTTTTCACTCAATGAAATGCAAGTCAATTTTCATATTTTATATATTCAAACCCTGTTAGCCCTGCCCCTCCCCCCACAATTATCTCGCAACACCACCTCTTGCCATGAAAGGCTACAGATATCCGAGGGGTCAAATAATTATTTCTTCCACAGCATCTCTGGTTATTTCTGCAGTTTTAAAAAATAGCCATTAATCAATATTAGAAACATTCACAAAAACTTAGTGTTCCCCCAGCTACCCTATACATCTATAAATCTGCCACTAATGATGCTGTACTTTTATTTATATTTTATATAATTTATATTTACTTTATGTGGATTTTAGAGACGGGTTGCTGACAGCATGATTATACAAGAGTTAGGGAGGAAAAACGCAATGCTTATCCTCTGAATTTCAAAATGCTTTTTACAGAGCAGAAAGGATTACCTTTTAGGTTTTGGAGCCCATTGTAAATTCCTCAACAGAGCCCAGGAATAGAATGTAATTCACCTTATGCATATTTAATGCATAACCAAATATGCATTAAATGACTGCTTCCTTTCTCACCTTACCCTGCTGGCTTTGACAATCTGTGTCACAGTAACTCATCTTAAAGATCTTGATGGGCTGAATTAGACGGGATTCTACACTAAATTTTTCATGGTGTCTGAAAAACATGGACGGTATCTCTCTGTGTCTCTCCAAGGGAGTTTGTTTTTCAGGCAGCCAGAATGCATTTTGTGTGTCTAGATCTGTGCTGCTTGTAGATGTCACAAAGTTGTGCTGTGTGCTCCTTCATGTTTTCCGTGTTCTTCTCGAGAGGCTGTTTTTCTCCTCTCCAAGGCCATCTTCCATAAAAATCTATGCTGTAAACAGGGAAACTCAACCATGCTGTGACAGGAAGTGATGCGTCCAAGCTCTCTGATACTTGCAAACTTCACCTTACGTACATCTTCTAAGGCGCATTTTATAGTCTTATAGCTTCCCCAGTTCACTGCATAAGGTTACGTTATTGTCTCTATGTAAGAAGGAAAACTACATGTTATCGACAAAATATTGTCACCATGCAAATAGGAGGAGCTTAATGTTATACAGATTTGTCATTTATTGTGTAATACTGATCATTTCTAATATGCATATGCACTGATCAATCATAAAGTTTAAACCACCTAACTATTGTTTAGGTCCCCTTTGTGCTGCCAAAACAGATCTCTGAAGCTATGCTGTAGTCTCAGGTGTTTTTTTTTACATAATGTGGACAGCCAGATGCATACTTTGGCGAGTACCACCCACCTAAACATTGTTGCAGACCAGGAATACCCCTTCGTGGCACGACTGTTCCTTAATGCCAGTTACCTCTTTCACCATTATAATGCTCCCTGCCAAACTACAACATGTGCAAATGGTTGGTTTGAGGTATTCACTTTTGTTGCCAGCGGTTTAGACATGAACGATTGTGTGTTGAGTTATTTTGAGGGGAGAGCAAATTTACACTGTAATACAAGCGTTACACTAACTAAAACTAAATTGTATCAAAGCAGCATATCCTCACTGTTGTCCCATGTTAAGATATAATAAAATATTTACAAAAATGTGAGGGATGTACTCACTTTTATGAGATACTGTATGTCATACCTGTTCACTCCCACTGTGTCCAAACAACTCGGTCTGCATTAATCCAAAAGGCCTATTCTTTGCCTGCATGTTTTTTTTTAACTGTACTCAGACTCCAATGTTTTTTGGGCGGTTGTTTTGGAGAGGCATGCCTCCCATTTTTTGCTCAATCTCTGTCTTTACTAAAGTATACATATACGTTACCTGCTATTCCTGTGAATCTAAGAATCTTTGGCAAATCGGCTGTCATTTTAAATGTACATACTATATTATTTTCATGACATTGGTATTATTTTTATTTATTTTTTTATTCCATGCGTCAGTCAAAGACTTTTTGTTGAAACTCACAAATCTATCATGTAAAGTTTTAATAACGGCTAAAGTATTTTGTGTAATCCTTGGAAAATGTGTCAGAGGAGACCCTTGGAACCCCTGTTATCAAGGCTGCCTTTCTGCCCTAGAATGTACAGCAACTCCATTTGGTTCCAAAGCAGCATTGTGATCATACATGACTGCTCATTGTTCAAGGCCACCTGATTACTCCACATTACACATGTAGGAATCTCTAAAATAGAAACAGTGCCCACTTAGGCTCATTATGCTGCACTTTTCCAGAGTCTACTCCATCAGAGTGTTTAATTACCAACGTAACTGAACCAATTGGAGCACGTTCCTCTGTCTGAGATATTCAAACCATGCATCTGGTATCCTGCCCAGTATTGGCCATGGATTCAAATCTCCCCCCCAGCCATGGTGTTGACATTGTTGGAATCAGTGTGATTTATGCTTTGTCAGTGCAGATTATTGCAGGCTTGTCTATGACACGGGCATGAATGATCAAACTTACCGAAGCCGACTAGGCCTTGTCCTGTCTTGTGTTTCAATGTGAAGTGGGACTCCTGAAGTGACTGGATTAGTACATAAGCTTGGAGATTAAGTGCATGGCTAGCTTCTGTAGCAAACGATAGCTTAAATATTTAATAGTGAATGGAGAATGAAAAACAGACTGTTGGTTGCCAAACCGGCTACTAGATGAGGTCAAAAATGAGGCTCTTTTAGCTCCACAGACCATTTAGCCAAATGAACAAATTAACTCACTAATGCTGTAGAATATCCTTTTCCTCTATTTCTTTTTTCTTCTTTTATCCTATTGTCATGCCTAAGTTTATTTTGCTTCCGATGTTTTGGCAGATATGACTGCACTACACTAACAATTAAAAATCCGACTTAATAATATCCGTTTAGCCTTTTCTTTTATGGATCAGCGGTATTTTGAAATAAGATGTGCCACTGTAAGTCCCGCATTTTGACAGAAGTGCCAAAAGCCATTGCCTTGGTGTGTAATATTGCATTGCTCTATGGCAGATCAGTAGTAGCAGTATCTGGCACTGCGGCTGACGTGTCCTCCTCTCTAATGCCTCATTAGAGCTGCAGTATGTCTTGGTGTACTTTAACCTGAAAACAGTAATAGTCCCTCTGTGCCACTGCCACGTGCTGCTTGTGCAGTGCAGCCATCTGCTGTTTGTGCTGTGTTTATGTTTGTGTGTGTGTGTGTGTGTGTGTGTGTGTGTGTGTGTGTGTGTGTGTGTGTGTGTGTGTGTGTGTGTGTGTG
>JBBIGC010000125.1:23544391-23560755 GCA_037576955.1 Lepidarchus adonis | reverse complement strand
TGTGTGTGTGTGTGTGTGTGTGTGTGTGTGTGTGTGTGTGTGTGTGTGTGAGTGTGAGAGAGAGAGAGAGAGAGAGATCACTTTGTCCTGGTTACTTGTGTCCCACCTGAAGTGTGTCAGCGACTACCCTCCACTGTCCCCATTAATTAAGTCCCCATAATCAGCCCTGTTCCCCCAAGGGAGAAACAGAAAAATAATTAAAATGATCAATGAGGAGAGACAGTGAGGGCCCTGGTCTTCATTGCCTCACCAAAATAGACCACAGACCTTCCTTTTCTAATGGTCTTAAAAAAATTATTTTTAGTTTCCCTGCTATTTTTATTGTTTTGTTTTTTTTCTTTCTTCTTATTTCTGTAATCATTTTGTCATCTGTGATAAAAAAAAATATATACCTTTTCTTCCAGTGCATCTCATTGCTCCTTCTCTTTTCTTCAAGCTGATTCTGCTTGCTCTTGAGTACTGGTGGTTGGCCGTTACTAGCTCTAGGGTCACACATTGTTTGTTTTTGGGTTTTGTTTTATAGTCCCTAAAGCAATGCTAAAATTAAAACTGTCCCTGCACCCTTTCCAAGGCAAATAGATCTAATCTAATTGAACAACATATTAACACCTTAAATGTATATGTTTCTGTTTATCACGGTAAACACATAAACCTGTCATTACGGCTTTACTTCCTGAACAACTTTTTTTTAAATTGTTTACAGACACTGATTTAAAGACAAACCTAACTGATGAAATTTTCCTTTGCTGGTTTAAGCTGCCTTATAAGTAGAGGAAGTGTGCTTGCCATGATTGTATTTATTACAACCTAGTTTTTCACCACCTCTTTTGTTTCTCAGGCCCAGCTGCTTGATCACTTTTATCACATGCTGTCTTTGTCTTCGTACACATTTTGTTTTGAGGTGATAAAACCGGTTGTTAGTCTGTCCATCACAATAGCAGCGTTGTAAATATTGTGATCTTTGTTCTTTCCCTCCATGTTGTCTTTTTAAAAAGCAAAACCACTTTCAAACATTGGGTGAAACCCCTTTCTTTGGCACAAGCTCTTCCTCTATCACTTTTCTCTTTCTCTTCTCTCTGCAGGTTTGTTTTCCCCCTATCCACTGTTCTGTAGGTTTGCTGCATAGTATGGTAGGGCAAGGTATTAATGAAATTCACAGCATCAACCCACTACTATGTACACCGTGCTAACCTTTTTATTGGGGTGGTCATTGGGCAGATTCAAACATCAGTATATGGAAGTTGTTGGAGAACATCATTGGTTTCTTTCATCCTCTTGGGTTTCAAAGATTAGGACTCCAAATCACATCATGTTTATGGTCTGCGTGCAATTACTGGTTATACGCCAGTCATTTTGGGAAATGGAATTCTCTTTCATTCAGCCATGTGGAGTTTGTGAATAACATCACACACACAAAAAACAGAGACTCAATTTACTTTGAGTCTTATTCAGCAGACACCCCAGGCCTCTTAAAATGGAGAAGCTTTCATGTTTGATGTATCTGAAAAGACCAGAGCTGATGAAAAAAAAAAAATCTGGATTCTCTCCATGTGGTTGGACATATGCAGGTGCCCTTGTAGCCCAGGCCTGTCTGTTGAGTGTCTAATTAAGTGGATTTCACGCTTGTGTGGTCACTTTGACAAGGAGGTGACGGAAGATGACTTCAGGGTAATTGCGCTGGACGTAAAGTGTGGCTCTGAAGCCTGCTCTCACCAATGTATGTGCAGTGTGTTTTCAAAGCACTCGCTATAGTTGGGAATGTTTCCATTGCTCTCATTTACCCTTGAAGAGTAGACCCATCTTGGATGTTTATTGGCGTTAAGCTACAAAGCCATTGATTTTCATTAAGTCCTCTTCGTGGCTGGCATGAAAGATGATCATAGGCTCTCCAGTGTGAAGCCTCCACATGGCCGGCTATAGGAAGCCACACTTCTCTGACTCCTCATGGGGCCTGTGCTCTTTGAACAATACTCCAGCTCCCTCTCCGTTTGCTCATGCTGGTCCATGTTTGCCCGCATTTGCACAGTAGAGCAACTTTTGCACTGCACTGCTTGCTGAGCTGGATTGAATCATTCATGCCCTCCCAGTACTGGTTATCGGCGGTCCCTGTGTGTGTGTGAGTGATATTCATGGGCCTTTTGTGACTGGTTTATGCTGGGATAATATGTACACATGCAGATGAGGAATGTTATCATTTTCACTGCTGCAGATCAGTAGGGCTATCCCTGTACAGCATGCCTGAGAAACATTCCATTCTGTGAAACCAATTCGGCAGACACAATGTAAAATGGAGCAGGAAGAGGTTTCTCAAACAGCTTTATTCACTTTTAGATGATGATTTATTCAGTATGGCCCTTGTGCCATGATGTGTGTGAGTTCTCAGCTCAGGACATACATATGCTATGTGTCCGCTTTCAACTTATATATTCTTTGCTTTTTCCTTTTTCTTTCTGACTTATTCACATAGACATTTTTGTCATCATCACAATGTGCAGTGAAACGTTTAATTTCATTTTGTGTGTTTTGTGGTCAAACTAATTATGCATTATGCATAAACGTAGTAGACCATCCATCCATTTTCCAAACCGCTTTATCCATTTCGGGCCGTTGGTGAAGCTGAAGCCAACTGGTCTTTGCTCTTGCTAGTCTTTGTTCATTTAACAGCAATCAAAATATTATATGTACAGCTTTCTGGTTTTGCAAAATGTTATGCTTGTAAATGCAGTTGTTTTAATAAAAACTGATAAAGAGCATAAATAGACTTTTAATATAGGAGTCTGTTGCAGCGACTTCTACAAAATTTATATATGTACGATCATAAGCATAAATGGGTTGAATCAAGCATTTATTAAATGCTTCAGAGGAGATGTCAAAACATTAAGAAATATAGTGTTTTGAAATGTAGCCTTAAAATTCAAGTATCATTTATTAGTTCATACCACTCATGATTGTATTAACTTGCTCACTCTGTTGCTTTCACTTACTATCAAAAACTTTTAGATTGCCAATGTCAATGTCTGTAACATATTTGTGATCGAGAAGTGTTGTTTTAGTCTTTTATATTAATAAAGAGGTGCTTAACAGTTGACAATCCCAGACAAACCATTCAAAATAAACTTCACCTGATCTCTGCCTTTATTTGATTAAATTTACTGAAGTAAAACAGTTTGATTATTCCACATCAAACAACATGGGTGTGAAAGCACTTCTCCACTTGTCTCATAAGTCTGTAGGTACAGTAGCTTTTCTTATTATAAAGGGTCTATTAACATGTGTAATATATTGTATAATGTATATAATGTGTTATATAATATAATGTGCTAATAACATGTCCAATATTTGATCATTGCCTGTTTTTGAAACAGGATTGTAAAACTCTTCATACGATTAGTAGGAGATAATTTACTTTGAGTAAATGAGGAACATCCAGAAGCCACAGACATTTATCTAACCCTGACTCAGTTTTTCTCCAAGGGGTCCAAAATTCATCATTAATCTGCTCTTAAAGACCAAATTTTTTCCCTGCTGATTGTCCCACTCTCTTCTGGGTGTTGACAGGCTGAGCCTGAAGGCTTCTCCCACTTCCACCTGTATGTGTGTGCTGCCTTTCTGGTGCGTTGGAGGAAGGAGATTCTGGAGGAGAAAGACTTCCAGGTGAGTTTACTATATTCCTGCGTATGTGTGCGTGCGTGTGCGTGTGCGTGTGCGCGCTTCAGGCTTGCTTGGTGTCTTTGCTGTGTCTCTGTACAGTCCCTGAGCTGCAGTAAGTGTCCTCGTTCGGGCCTCTCTATCCTCATTAACTGCGGGGGTCATCAGGTCGTTGCGCTTGCATTAGCGTGATGACAATGGCAGCTGCAGTAAGGTGACATTGCACCAAGCACTTATGGTGGTCATCCCCTCGCGCCTCTCTCTCTCTCTCACTCTCTCTTGCTGTGTAGGTAAGTGTAGGTTAAGGCTTTAGGTGAAGTACCATGGATAGGGCAGACCGATATCTCTTAGTACAAGTGCATTTTGATTTGTGTGTTTTTGAAAGTAAGTGTGCACCAATATGGACATTTTTTTGCTGATGCTGATATTCAGTATTGTTCATATCTGCCGATGTCAATTCTGATACATAATTTAATATCTAGTTATCTATACAAAATTCTACCTGGTAATAATTTAGCAAAATTCACAAATCTATCAAAATGAATAAAATGTTGGCATTTAGCCTAGTATTCCAGTAGCACAGAGACACTCTGCTCTTCTATAGAACAACTCCTATCTGCTTGAAATATCTGCTCATTGATAATCTGATATTGATAAAAATGGATCCTAATACCATCATGCATCTTTATCTGCAAGTTTTTCACTTTATCTCTAGGTGGATGAATATTGTTTGCATCTCTGCAATTTGATGATCAGGTTTAGAATTGAATTTAGCATTGACATTGTACCTGTTAGATATTAGATTCTGGAGACCTGCTGGCCTTCTCATATGCTGACACATTGTTAGTAAATCTCAAAACATCTAGTTTCAACTCTACTGCAAAATATGCTCAGTGGTGTTCTTCAAATATTTAACATAATATTTTTGAGAGATTATAGCACCCTAAATGGCTGGCATTCTCATGTGAGAATTTTTGTTATTTTGTCATGCATTGTCATGAGCATGCATTTTTAAAATGTTTATGTCAATGTTTTTTGAAGCAGAAAATATATTTTAAAAAATATTTTGTGGACAAGCCCTTAAACGTTTTTGCATTATTTTTTATTCTTAATCCTCTTATCCTTTTGACAATCTATCTTTCCTATGTTCAGCATTAGGCTCTGTATTTTCTCTTCACAAACTGAACATAAGCGTGTGTGTGTGTGTGTGTGTGTGTGTGTGTGTGTGTGTGTGTGTGTGTGTGTGTGTGCGTGCACAAGGAGTTTGAGTGTGTTTAGAGAAATTGCATGTGTGCAAGAGCGTTTATTGTTGAATATGCAGCGAGTCAACGGTGCGTGGTGTGTTGCAGGGCAGACTATGCCCCCCTCCCTGTGTTGATTGATTGTGTTTACAGTGCCCACTGATTCAGTATGATCCCCTACACCAGCATACCAGCAGCCAGCCAGCTTCTGCTTGGCATTCAGACAGCCACCCACAAGTCAGAGGCCGCACACATCCGTCTCTGCCCTCCTGTGCCAATGTACAACCATGAGAGGGAGATTTCTCTCTCGCATGCTCTCTCCCTCTCTCCTGTCTCTCCCTTTCTCTCGCTTCACTCACTGTCACTCACTTAGTCCAACACTTTTTTTTTTTTTTTTTTTTTTAATAGATCAGCAGTATGGTGATGTTAACCTGATTACATCACAATTAGCTTTATCTGTCTGTCTGTCTGTCTGTCTGTCTATCTACTTTCTAATCTGAGGTAACTCTGAAAACGCATTTAGGGATGGCTATACATTTTTGTGCAGCATCTGGGTTTTCACGCAAAGGTCTGTGAATTTGATTCCTTTCTGTGATAATAATTATGGGCCGCAGAGACTGATGGAAAGATCTGTGATGAGAAATGGAATACGGCTGCCATCTGAGGGTGCGGATTGTATCTAGTGTGATTCATCTGCTTTATATCACCATATCAGAAATGTGATTACCAGGCTGTTCTTCGGGGAGGCTGTATGTCTATCATCAGTAGATTGTGCGAGTGTCTTTCTTTCTACCTGAAAGTTAATGGTTGAACTTCAGTTCTTGGGTTCATCATTAGAGGGCTGGTGGAGACATCATATAGTCAGTAATATTGTCTGATAATGAATCCCAACACCATCTGAGTCAAATGGACCAGAGAAAATGTTGCCAATACTGCATTAGTAGTTAGTGACTTGTTCTGTTTTGTTTTGTAACAATCAAATGCTTTAGACTGTCTGAGCCAAATACTCTTAAATCTCTTTCAGCCAGGAATCTCTTCTAGTCTGAAAAGAATTCTGTTCACCTCCACTGTCAAACTCTTCAAATGTTCAACGTATTAGGCAAATATGTACTGTAGCTGTTTTAAAAATGTCTGTGGTGTTATCTAACATGGGGTGTAAATCACAAGTTTCGTCATGATTTGATCCTACATTATTTATTTAAGCCAACCATCCAATACATTAAAATTTGCAGCGACGGGATGTGATTCAATTCCATACTTGGGTCTGCAGTCACTATGAAATATGATTAATTTCCATGAACTCACACATGCAAACAGATTATAATTTGATCATTAATTCTGCGATTTACAGTGCATCACAGTGCTCCACTTTATCCACAATATACTATGTTACAGCTTTATTCCCATTCTACACATAATACCACATAATGACATTTATTTGTTTGAAACGCTGGCAAATTTATATAAAAAAAAAACATTCATAAATAATTTACACAAGTATTCACAGTATTTACAGCAACGTTTGCACCAATTACAGCCTTTTCAGTAGGATGCTACAAGCATGGCACATCTATATTTCTTTGCAGAACATCTCGAGCTTCGTCAGGTTAAATGGGGATCATCGGTGCACAGCCATTTTCAGACCTTTCCAAAGATGTTCAATCAGGTTCAAATCTGGGCTCTTGCTGGGCCACTCAAGGACATTCACAGAGTTGTCCTAAAACCGCAGCTTGGCTGTGTATTTAGGGTCATTGTGCTGTTGAAAGATGAACCTTCGCCCCAGTCCGAGGTCCTGAGCTCTCTGAAGTTATCATCAAGGATATCTCTGTATTTTGCTGCATTCATCTTTCCTTCAACCCTGACAAGTCTCCTAGTTCCTGCTGCTGAAAAACATCCCCACAGCACATTGCTTGACTATAGGGATGGTATTAGCCAGGTGGTAACCAGTGTCTGGTTGCCTCCAGATGCAATGTTTGGCATTTAGGCCATTGATTTTATTTCCCATGGTCTGAGAGACTTTTAGGTGCCTTTTGGCAAACTCCAGATGGGCTCTTATGTGCCTTTTACTGAGTAGTGGCTTCCATCTGAACACTACGCTGTCATGTTGCATTGCAAGGAAGGTTCCCCTGCTTAAGTCATCACCTGTCCAGGCCTGTCTGAAGCTTGCCAATGACCATCTGGATGATCCAGAGGAGCCATGGGAGAAAGTCATGTGTGTTTGGAGGAAAAAGAAAGATGAGTTGCATCTCAAGAACACTATCCCTAGTGTGGGGTGGTAACATCATGCTTTGGGGGTGCTTTTTAAGCACTCTTAAGGAGAGCATGAACAGGGCCATGTATTGTGAGATTTTGAGCAACAACCTCCTTACCTCAGTCAGAGCATTGAAGATAGGTTGTGGCTGGATCTTCCAACATGGCAGTGACTCGAAGCACACATCCAAGATAACCAAGGAGTTATCTTGGCTCTGTAAGAAGCGTATCCCTTTTTAGCACAAGAATTCAGACTTTAATTACTTCTTCTGATTTAAGACAAGATCAGACAAGATAATATTACTGTTTATCATGAGAAATGCAATGCTGAATCGTGTTATGCTTTTCCCCCATCTTTTGCTGAGAACTCATCACACTGTGACATACTGCATCCACTGATTACATTGCTATGGCATTTCATTGACTTGTCACATTAATTTTTGAGGACCTACACACCCTACGCTTCATATAAATGCATTGGGCAGCAACACTTATACATTCCAAATAAAAACACAAAGCCACAATGGAACATTTTTTTTCTATTGCTTTTGCCTGATTTAAATTATCAGCCCATGCTGTTGATAATTTTAAGCTCTTTAAAATCTGTATTAAATCAGTCACATCAGCTTGATCATACACCTGTTCATCTGTGTTTCACTCCAGTTAGGCCAGCATAACATGATCAGCACATTTAGGGGACTCCTAGTGGATGTTTTATAAAATGTTCAATGAGATTTGCTTTTAGTAGACTCAACACTCATGGTTTTTTGAACAAGTCAGCATTTTTATTAACAATTCATTCTCTCTTTGTGAATTGAGATTGTTCCAGTCTTTGTACTGGTTTCTATTCTTGGCAGGAGGGTGGCTAATAAGTCTGACCCAATTAATAAGAGAGAAGGGCAGCATGCAGTGAGCTGTTCATGTAACACACACACTTACACACACCCCTATACCTATGCTCAGCCTGCCAGCATCACTCGGCATCTCCCTGTTCTCTCTCTGTGGTGACCTTTCCTGAGGGAATGTCTCTCCACTCTGGCTGCAGTGGGTCAGTGCACAGTACTTTAGCATGGAGTTCCACCTTTCCTGCAGGCCTGTTGCTGCCCACTGCACTCATTCCAGCCAGCCTAATTAAAGAAGCAGCTCCGCTGATCAATATTCACACATTCTGAGTTGCGAGTACACCTGAGAATGAAGTGCACAAAAGAAAGGGAAGACGGATGCAAGAAAGCAATGAGAAATCATAACATTGCTGATGAGTGCTTAGCAAGATAGTAGAAAAGGAGTTTAGAGAGACAATAGTTGCCTGTTTTAAGAGCCGTGCTGTTGATTCCAAACCTTTTTATTTTTTTAATACCAGCCTACATTTCATGATAAATGGATCAATTGGGATAAAATGTATAAAATCATTAACATATACATTACATTGACATATAACAACTTGTTATTTTTTACCTTCTTGTGTGACGTTACCAGTTTGGAAATAGTTGCATAATAGCAACAGTTTTCATAATGACAAAATGTGATGATGTAACAGCCCTTAATATAAACAGCAAACCAGCATTCTACAGTCAGGCTCATTGTGCATGTAATGTGAACTGCAGTCTTTGTTGTGTGTTCCAAGCATAACATCTACATAGGAATTTAGTTTTGCTCAGATTTCAAAACTGCTGGTAAATATGTTCAATTTGAGCTATTCTGATCGCTTTTAAATGTTCCTATGCTGCCGGATTCAAGTCAAGGTAAACTTTGTCATCTCTGCTATATACAGATGCTGGTCATAAAATTAGAATTTTGTGGAAAAAGTTCAATATTTCTTGACATTTTTTTCAGAAAGTGAAATATATATTTAATTGGTTCATTAAATATAGGGAAATATGTCAAGTCTTTATTTCATGGAAGTGTAAAGATTATGGCTTACAGATGGGAGAACCCTAAATTCACTGTTTAAAAAAATTTGAATGCCATATAACACCAGTATAAAAAAAGGATATTTTAAACTGAAAAGTATGTTATTCCTATGCACTCAATACTTGGTTGTTCCTCCTTTTGAATGAATTACGGCATCAATGTGACGTGGCATGGTGGCATTTGGCCTGTGGCACTGCTGAGGTGCAATGGAAGGCCAGGTTGCTTTGATCTTAGCCTTAAGGTCATCTGCATTGTTGGGTCTGGTGTGTCTCATCTTCCTCTTGACAATAGCTCATAGATTCTCTATGGGGTTCAGGTCAGATGTTTGCTGGCCAATCAAGCTCAGTAACACCCTGGTCATTAAACCAGCTTTTGGTACTTTTGGCAGATTTCCTGGTGATGCTACATTGACTGTGGACTTTATAAAACACAGTGGACTAAAACCAGCAGATGATATGGCCCCCAAATTATGACTGACTCTGGAAACTTTACACTGGACTTCAAGCAACATGGATTCTGTGCTTCTGCAATCTTTCTCTTGACTCTGAGACCTTGATTTCCAAAATTTACATTCATCTGAAAAAAGGACTTTGGATGACTAAACAACAGTCCAGTTATTTTTCTCCTTAGTCCAGGTAAGATTCTTCTGATGTTGTCTCTGGCTCAGGATGCAGTGACTCCACCCTCTTTGCACTCCTTGTGAAGCTCCCCTATATTCTTGAATGGATTTTGCTTGGGAATCCTCTAAAGACTGCGATTGCCCCTGTTGCTGGTGCACCTTTTCTTACCACACTTCTTCCGTACACTCAAACTTCTATGAATATGCTTAGATACAGCACTCTGTGAACATCTAGCTTCTTTAGCAATTACCTTTTATAGCTTACCCTCCTTGTGGAGGGTGTCAATGACCGTCTTCTGGGCATCTGTCAAGTCAACAGTCTTTCCCCTGATTGTGTAGCCTCCGGGCCCAAACTGAGACCATGTAAAGGCTCAGGAGACATTTGCAGGTGTTTTGAGTTAATTAGCTGATTAGGGTGTGACATCACGACTTTCCAAGATTGAACCTTTTCACAGTATTCTAATTTTCTGAGACAGTGAATTTTGGGTTTTATTACCAGTAATCCAAAATCATCAAAATTCCAAGAAATAAAGGCTTAATAAATTTGCTATATGTGTAATGAATCAATATTATATATGGATTTTACTTTCTGAAAGGAATGTCAGGAAATATTGAATTTTATCAGAATATTCTAATTATATGACCAGCACCTATACAGTACAGTAGTTGAAACAGTACAAGCAACAAATAGGACACAGTAGGAATATATATAAATATTGGGGGTTCAGAGATGTGCTTTTTCTGTGCAGTATTATAATATAAAATGTGCAATATTCTAGCAGCAGTCAGAGGAAAACATTTGTTGCAATTGACTGGAATTGAATGTGTGCCAGATCAGCATTATTTTAAAGTGACAAGTGTAACAGTTTCTAAACATCAACAGAATTTCTGAGAATGAGATAATGCAGCATATACATCACCAAGACAGTGAAATGTAAAGTGCAGAGGTGTAATAGTCAGTTAACAGTCTGTGTTTGTATGTGTGTATGTGTGTTAGGGTTAGGTTAACAATTCATTGTAGCTGGACTCTGCAGTTGGCAAATCGCAACGAGATGCAGCAGGTCAGAGCGCTCTCTATGGTTCCTCTGTAGAACACTGTGAGGATGGGAGACGGAAGTGGAGGCGCTGCTGGGCTTTTTTGGTGATAGAGGTGCTGGTGGTCCATATGAGGTCATCTGAGATGTATTTGGTGCTCCTGGCTACCCTGGAGCCATGGATGCTGAGTGGTGTGTGGGTGAAGAGGGTCTACCCAAAGTAGACAATCATCTCCTTGGTTTTGTCCATGTATAGTGACAGGTTGTTCTCACTGCACTCAAGTTGAAACAAGACATGTGGCTCCTTATCTTGAACATCTGATTCTTTTTATTGAACTTGAAGATTTGATATTTACATGCGACCAATCTGGTTCTTGTTTGTTTACATTGTGTAAATATCAATTACAAAATATACATTTTGTCATTTGTTGAAGTATAATTGCCTTTATTTGTAAGCACGGGGGAAAAAAGGAAAATGTTTGTTCAAATATGTTGAATATCATTACTTTTTTTCTTTTTTTTACATGACTGGATATTTAGTTCTCTTTTTGATGAGTTGTACTATGTACTTTGCATAAAAGTTTTTCTCAAACTGAATCTTGATATAAACTGAGACATGGTTCAGGAATTGAGGATCAAGCTGTGAATAAGTTTATGCTCCTAATTAAATGTTATGAGGAAGATGTTGTTGAGTTAACCATGTATGTGAGAAGTTTTTTCTCTGATCTGTCAGGCTCATTGGTAGGTTGTTGAATGTGGAGACGTTACGGTTTTGGGACTCAGCTGTGTGCCGCCTGTCGCTAGCCCCCGTGGACCGCCACTGCAGGCCACACACAGCCAAATGTCAAAGCCTGCTGGCATTTAGCGAGGGCAATATGCAGCAAATGAGTTCTCATTAGGGGTTTGTTTATCACATAACGAGGAAGCCTTTGGAGGAGCTAATGAAACAGACCAAGAACCTTTTCCTCCCTTTTCCGTCTCCGATTACCAATTAATTAGCTTTTCCGATGGATATTTTTTGTTTTGATTTTTATGCATGTTTAAGTTTATTATACAATGAAACACTCATGTGCATGAAGCAAGGTCTTCTATATCTCAGAAGCATGTCCACTCAAAACTACTATTCCTACATATTAAAAAATAACAAAATGGGTCAAATAAGCATTTTTTCTCACAGTTTACATAAATATAATTAAGACATATTGATCTCCATCCTACTTCCTTTTATATAATTATTTCACACGTTATGAGACATTACATAATATTTTTAGTTAAGTTTTGTTCAAAGTTAAAGCGTTTTTCCTATCTCGTTAAATAGTTTCCATTTTCAGGCTCCAAGGTTTTATTATGAAAACAATTAAGTGATTAATAAGTAGTTTTGAGTGAACATGTATCAAACACAGGTCGCCTTGTCACAGTGCAGACAGAGACTGCAGAGGCCACACCTGAGCATATGGCCTAGCCATGTTGTTTCTTTTACCCATCCCCTCTTACTGCCTAAATGTCCACACATCATAGAGGCCACCTGACATGCCATATGCCTCCTGCCCTTTCACCTGCCCTGCTTGGCAGGGGCCGCCGCTCCCTCTCACTTCCAAATCAATTACCCTGGCCTTTCACTTCTCCACCTCCTCCAACACAAGGCCAGGAGTCATGGCCCTCATCTGCTACAGTGGGCAGACACTCCCACAAACATGCATACACACAGATAGAGCTCTGTCTGTTCCACTGAAGCTTTTAGGTCACTGTGGTGTCCTGGAGCTATTAATGGACCATCGTATCTTTAGTGAACCCTTCTATACTTTAGTTAGACCTTAAGTGTTAAGCGTGGATAACGCGCTTATGTGTGGATGAATGAGGGAGCAAGAGACAAAGAGAAATCAATCTCCCACTTTAGAGTTTTAATGGGTTGATTTAATTGAAGTTTACAACAAAGGGAGTGTGATAAGTAACAATAAGAGTATGTGTCTGAGTGGGCGTGTGCATGAGTATGTGTTTGTGTGTGCCTGTGCCGTCATATTCAGGACTAAAATGCCACCACAGTATCAAGATTATCAGTTATGTGCTGAATTCAGTTTAATTTTCTTAAAGTAAAATGGGCAATTTATTTTTGGCTACAGAGGTTATGTTTTGGGTTGGACCTAAAACTTTTCTTACATACAGATATTGACACATACTGTACACATGCTTGGAAATGTATGGGCAAACCTAGTCATGTTGAGTAAATGTAAGTTAAAACAACAAGAATTTATTCCATGTATTTTGCATTGACAGGATTTGACAGGATAGATATGTTCTATATAATGGCTTTGTATAAAGACTGTTTGGGTCCATGCATGTGGGCTTACATTAGTATCTTGCTCAGTCCTCAGTACACGTTTGTAGGGATCTCTATTGTGCTCTGTTTGAGGCACAGAATATAGAATTATGCCCTCTTATTATCAGCATCATACATGAGTGCTGGTCTTAATTGAAGCAGTCTCATGTATTATAGGCACTATTATTGGAATGTGTTCTCTGGAAGCCTCATGATGACATGCACTTTCAGAATGTTTCTTTAGTATTGGATATTAATAGCCTGCAGTCCCAACTATCAGGGGATAACTTAACTTATCTGAGTGTAAATGCTGTTTTGGTTTTCACAACTCTCTGCTAAATTGAAAAGTGCATCACACAGTTCTAAAGTCTGCCCAGCTATCATTTTCTGTATACAAGATTTTATTTACTTATACATAAATTTGTAGAATTCTTTAGTCCACCTACTGTGTTAGATTTTTTCAAATCTCAGAAGAGCATCTAGCCTTTTTAAGCCTTTTTTTCTACTTGTTCCTTTATTCAATAAAACTGTATCTTTATTCAGTGCCATGCTTCAAAAAGGTGCATTTTCTTGCTCGTGTCTTACATAATCAAGACAGAATAAATAAAACCAAAAGAAAAGAAAAAGAACAGGGGATGAAAGAAAAAAATACAGCGCTTCACGGTTGTTACATTCATTATGCTGCTAAATTAAAAACCAGCAACTATCAGCTCCTAATGTTTTGTCTTGTTCCACCTCAGGTGGTTCAAACAGCCGAAACTAAATGGATTCCCTGTCTTTGTGAATAACTGGGAGCAGACACACTCTTAATTTGTTGTGCAAGCTCTGAGAGGCTGAGGCACACTGCTTGATTGACTTAGTGCTTAGGGCTCTCAGCTAATGCAGCCCACACCATTTTCTATAAAGTACTTACTCATGTTCTTCTGTTATTATATAGAAGTTGCTTTATTTGAAGAAAGCTACAGAAAAAATACTGCCATGGTCAAAATTTTACCCATTTATAACCAAGGTTATATAAGCTTTAACTAACTGGTTTAAGTTATATATCAACACTGCACTAACAATGTTCTACTGCTACTGCTACTGCTTATTCTAAAAATTAACCCTCAGAAGTCAGTATTTAATTACAGTTTAAATGTAATTAAACAAGTATATAGTTAACCTAGTTAGTTACTAGTTAGTTATCAATGTTGATTCTGCACTTCTGACTTTATTTGTATTTCTTTCACTGTCAAATTCAACAAGATATGGGGACAAAACTAGAATCTAAGGAAGGTTTTTGTCATACAAGGTTGTATATGCCAGTTTATTATAACTGGTTTTCAAATCTTTTCTCCCTACCAATACAAATGTGTTATTGATGCCAAATTAAGAATAATTAATAATTAAATTCTAATTTCATTATAATTTCTCCTAATGTTTCTATGAGAGCAACAATAAAAATAATTAAGAAATGTACCTACCACGGGAGTACTTAGTAAGGTTGATGCTGCAGTGTTTTGGAATCTAAAGTTGGTCTTTTACTGACCAAATAGCATCTTCAGGCTTCAAGTACAAAGGAAGTGTTACTTTGTCATCAATAGCTGTCTACTCATATCAGATGAGACAATGTTTCTCCATGGACCATGGTGCAACATTATAGAACATCCAACCAAGTGCCGCATGCAAGGTGCAACAGAAAATGCAATCATATACAACATGTATATTAGTAAAATGGGAATGTGATGTAACACTATTGCACTATTGGACGTGATGAGTTATCATGTAACTAGTAGGATATAAAGGCAGATTTTGAACTTACATGTTATCCGTATGCCAGTTTGGCAGTAAATCATAGATAAAATAAAGTGCTATTTAAAGTCCATAGTGTAGTATGACACATATATATAAGACATCAACTGAGACAGTATACCGATTACATAGATTACATCACATTATATAAAGTATATAAGTTGATTTGCATTTTATTGAGCTGTCAACTGATCACTGAACTGGGCAGAAAGATCTTTAACTGCCACCACTGGCAGAACTTCAATCACGTCCTGAGGGAGGCGGAGGACATCGAGTCTGAATGGGCTATGTTCCGAGCCTCCATTGTCGAAGCGGCTGAACGGAGCTCTGGCTGCAAGGTTGTTGGTGCCTCTCGTGGTGGCAATCTACGAACCTGATGATAGACACTTAGGGTTTGAGAAGCCGTCAAGTTGAAGGAGTCCTATCAGGTCTGACTGACCAGTGGGACTCCTAAGGCAGCTGAGGGGTACCAGCAGGCCAAACGTGTGGCACCTTCTGCTGTTGCTGTGCAAAAAAAATGACTTTCGGTCGGCATCGAGGTTCTGGCAAACCATTAAGCACCTCAGGAGGGGGAAGCAGTGTGTATAGTGGAGATGGGGGCTTGCTGACCTCAACTGGAGACTTTGATCAGTGGAAGGAATACTTTGAGGATCTTCTCAATCCCACCAACATGTCTTCTCCAGAGGAAGCAGAGCAGTAGGACTCCAGGGGAGGGACGTCCATTTCTGGGGCAGAGGTCACAGAGGTGGTCAAGAGACTCTGAGGTGGCGGGGCCCCTGGGTTTCCCAAAGCTCTGGATGTTGTAGGGCTGTCTTAGTTGACACGTCTTTGCAACAGCCCTTGGACATCAGGGGCATTATCTCTGGATTGGCAAACCAGGGTGGTGGTACCCCTTTTCAAGAAGGGGCACTGGAGGATGTGCTCCAACTACAGGGGGATCACACTCCTCAGACTCCCTGGTAAGGTCTATTCAAATTCAAATTCAAATTTTATTTGTCACATACACAATCATACACAGCAATCATGAAATGCTTTGGCGACCGCCCTGACCACAGATTACAAAACACACAGGGGTGTTTAAGAAGAGAGTCCGGTCGATTGTCGAATCTTGGATTCAAGAAGAACAATGCGGATTCTGTCGTGGCCGTGGAACGCTGGGCCAGCTTTACACCCTGGCCAGGATTCTAGATGAGGCATGGGAGTTTGCTCAACCAGTCCACATGTGTTTTGTGGATTTCGAGAACGCATTTGACCGTGTCCCCCGGTATAGCCTGTGGGGTGTGCTCCTGAATAATTCAGAGAGTGCGTGGGAGAAGGATCTGTGGTCAGATGAGAATCGGGCTCTTTGACATCAACTTCCCATCCCCACTGTCAATCATGGAGGTGGAATTATTATATTTTGGTGTCATTTCTCTGCTAAGGTCACATGACAACTTTACCGGGCCCCACTTTATATTGTGTCTCTAATTACTGTGAAGTTACACATTAACAATGCATGTAACTACAGTGTAACTACTAAGGAAGTAGCCATTGTTACATATGAATTACAGTAG
>JBBIGC010000125.1:23498178-23544291 GCA_037576955.1 Lepidarchus adonis | reverse complement strand
GAACAGGTCCGTGGGCACCTCATGTGGTCCTTGAGGGCACTCTGGTGCCCACGGGCACCATGTTGGAGACCCCTGCTCTAGACCTTAATCCCATAGAAAACCTGTGGAGCCAAGCGACAGCCTCGAAACCATAATGATTTAGAGCTGATCTGCAAAGAGCAGTGGATAAAAATTCCTCCTATGTGCGGAAACCTGGTCATTGACTACAAGAAGCATCTTACCAAGGGTGTTGCCACCAAGTATTAAGCCTTGTCACTCAATGAAATGTAAATCAATTTAAATACTTTATATGTGATTTTCTGGATTTTCTTTTTGATGTTCTATCTCTCACTAAAATAAACTTACCATTGAAATGATGCATTTCTTTGTCAGTGGACAGACTTACAAAATCAGCGAGGGGTAAAAAAAAACAACTGTTTTTGCATTCAGTATTTTTTCTTATTAGATTGATTATTACATCAGCAGCAGATCCTTTAAATCTATAAGTTGTAAGGGGTGGCGTTCATGGATCGGATGTTGTCTGCCATTTGGAAAGTGCTGTGACCCAGCAGTCAAGATTACTCAGATACTTATGCTTGCCCATTTTTTCCTGCCTCCACCACATCAACTTAAATATGTTTTTCACTTGATGCCTAAATCTCTCACTCTGTGGCAACTGCCATTGCAAGTAGATAAGCAATGCTAGCCACTTCATCTGTGGTTTTAATATTTTGCTTGAGCAGTGTAAAAAGCTATGTAAATTTAAATTTAGCAGCCATTTTACAGATTTTTATAGGCTTGTTTAAAAAAACTTCTCAATATAGTAAATAGAGAAACAAATATAAAAGGCTTAAATTAGTAGTTCATCATCAGTCTTTGCTGATGAGAAATCTGACTTGTTTCCGTACTGAGTGTTCAGACAAATAATAACTGGGAAATTTGAAATCGCTCAGTTTTAAGCTGCTAGTTAAAAAAATTGTTAATTGCAATTAAAATGCTATTAAATGCATACTGATTTGAGTAAAAGGATTTCAATCCTGCTAGATGTTGAGACATTATTTGTGGATCAACAGAGAAATGACAGTCTCTTTTCTGTTTTCCTTGAAGTTATTGCGCAACTTTAATTAAATGTGTGTCACATGCTGCCGATGGTTTAAATGTCAGCTGCCTTGATTAACTGACCATTTAACAGCTCCAAACAGCGAATAGTAGTGGCCTGTATACGCCTCAAAAAGGTCATTTACTGTTTTGAACATTCAGCCATGGTTTGATTTTCATTACACTTTTTCTGTTTTTTCAAATAATTGTGATTATTGAAAGCAAAGGTTATGTTAGCATGTTAATTTAAAGCTTCAAATGCAATGAATAAACTCAAAGAGGATTGTTTATGTACTTGTTTTGAAGGAGTAGTATCTATACAGACTGATGGTGGGGGTCATATTTCTCTTGCTGTCCCTGGATGGTGGTTACTGAGTTATAGTGTTGACTCTATTAAAGGAGTTGAAAGATTGGATGAGTTGGACCCCTCCTGATTAATAGAAAGTCTATCCCATTCATCAGGAAACTTGCAATTTTGTCTAAACTTGGGCTTTGAGTGGAGTCTCATTTAAGGTGCTCCTAATGATTGATTATCCTTTAGCCACACTTGTTCCAGTGTGAGCAGCAGTCCTCCCCTCCCCCCGTAAATGGCCTTTAATACAGTTTGTTGATGGAGTGTTGCTGTTGTAGCAGAATTACATTCAATGAAAAGGAGGAGAGCCGGGACACTTTATACAAAAAAGCCCTACAGAAGGGCCCTGGATGTAATTACAGAGCTGATCTTCACATACCCCAAAGCTTAAGCTAAAGCCACCACATCTTTATTTTTCCAAAGCCTTTATAAATAAAGCTGTTTATAAAATGCCCCAGCAATCAATCACCGGTCTCTGCTTGTTTTGTGGTATGAGTGTTTAAAACACAAGGATCAAACGGTGAGGATGTGAAAGGCTGCACTTGTGCCTTCTGCACCGCTGTTCTTGAGCCCCTGATCGATCTCTGCAAACTCACAGGGTGCTTGTTGAGAAGATGACGGGGCCAGAAGTCGGCTGTTGTCGTAATCCATGATGTTGCACACTCCATGATGATGTTCAGGAGCTTGCTATAATCACTCTCCGCATTCTGCCAGTCCATCGTCTGGATGCAACAGAAAACTTTGCCAGTAGCAGTCATTAGCGAGTTGTCATTGGCGACGGTAGTTTATCAGTCCGAGAGCGGCTCTCTGTTCGCCAGCCGCACGAAAACAGGCACTTAATTGAGCCGCTTGCCTGTCGTTATCTGTGCAGCTGGAAATCCACTGTGGTCGGCACCAATCATGCCAGCTCCTTCTTTCAGTTAGAGCACAGAATTCAATCAAACCCGCAGATAAGACGCAAACAGAACAGAGCAATATAAACACATTACACAGTGGCAGCAGACAAGGTGATTTTGAAAAGTATCCCATCCAAACAGTGTTTATTATCCTTTATGCAACTTGCATAAAAAAGCTGGAGCAATCCAGTCCCCTTCATCGAAACTGTGGAAACCTCTCACAGCGCTGATGATAATGACCCATTTTCACGTGCATTGTGATAATTATAGTTGGTGTTCACTTTAAGAGCCTGACTCGATTCAGAACTGCCATGTCTTATTGTGCTCACACTGGTATGCAGCATATGCAGAAGCAGCGTGACCGATGCCATGGGAATGCCATCATCTGCTGCTTATTCATTTAGGTAGTCCACACCGAGGGCTCTTTGAACCAAATTGGGTTTTTTTTGGGTTTTTTTGCCTTTTTTTTTTTTTTTTTGCCTTTTTTTTTTTTTTTAATTAAAGGCAGTTTTGAGGCACAGATCACTGCAACATCTGTTTAAAATTACAATGTCATACTATAAACCAATATACATAACAATGTTTCTAAACTGTAACATTATACTGATTTATAATAACTTTATTAATTCACACAGAATTCAGTGTGTGGAGCATAAGTATGTTGGCACCCACAGTAAGTTCAGTATTGTCTGTTTCTTTGTTTTTGACTAGCTAATTTACACTTGCTGTCAGATGAACATCATAATAATCAAGAGTGTGTTTCAGAGGCTAGATGATGAACTCTGCCCACTCACTGGCAGATTGTTGCAGCCTGAATTCAAACAATCTTCAGCCCAGTGATTGTAAACCTCGACTGTAAAGTTATTATCATGGATTTGCAGCTGTCAGCATAAACTACTGCATGTATTCCTTTGCCATGTTGAAACATTAAAAATGCTTAAAATATTGTACATGGGTTCTAAATAGACCAGGATAAATCTAATAGCGGAGTTGGTTATATGTTAATGATGAACTTCAGTAATAGGGTTACTGTACCACATTAGCTGCCGTAAGCTTGTTATTCATCTACATTTTACAGAGACGTCCCTAAAATGCACATCAAATGATCTGTCCCTGGTCTATTAGTCATTCTGGTGAGTTATGTAGATCATTAGATGACATAATCATCTTCATACAATTATTTAGCTTGGCTCATTGCATGTAATTAAGGTCTTAATCTTCTTATTAGATGTAAACTGGGGTCTGATGACCATCTTCATTAGGTGATCTGATTTGGCTACAACATGGATAGTCTCATTATATGTGTGGTTGATGAGTTTCTTGTGTACAGGCGTAATGACATGTAATGGATGTCTGTGAAACTTAGCAATTAGAAAATTGCAAGATAAGGATCGTAGATGTGTGTACCTTCTTAATGGCCTTAATGTAGCTCCTTTTAATGCATCAAAGCAAGTTACACGCTTTAAATGTAGTTATCTACAAAAAATATTGTAGCCATATAGGAGTAATTATGTATAAATATAGCACACAGTTGTGTGACCTAGGAGGAGATACTGCTACTCCAATGCATGCTTCACTCTTTCTTTTTTTATATAATTTGTTTATAATTTGTATATTCAGTATTGTTTCATTTAAATTAAAATAGAAAAGAAAGCAGTTTGGTTTAACATATTTAAATAGCTCAAAATATATATTTGTGCAAGCAGATTAGAGGCTGTAAATTACTTGCCTCTGTAGCTGGCTTTGTTTTAATTGTTTTATATTATATTATAATTATATTACATTATAATTAAGTGGATGGTGCGACAATATGTACTTATAGGCAAAGCAAGTTTATATAGCACATTTTCATACACAGAGGTATATTCAGTGTGCGTCACAGTGATAAACCCTAAGTAGACTAAGTTAAAATATTAAAATCAATAGGAAGTAAAAGTAAAATTAAATGTGAATGAAGACAATAGAGATAAGTTTAAAATTAAGATAAAAATGTATAGACCAATTAATTAAAAAATGTGGAAAAAGAATTTTATTTTTGTCTTTTTTAATAGCTTTATTTAGGACAGATCTGATCTCTATGGGAGGTTGGTTTCAGGAGTTCAGTTTACAGGTCTGTGTTCCACAAGCTGACCAGCTCCTGCTGATTTAAGAGGCCTTCCAGGCTGATATTTTGTTTATATGGATGTACGTAGGGTCTAAACAGTTGACTGACTTAGTAGCATTAGACATTAAACAATTAGTAGCATTTTTAGAATTAGAATTCTTATATGTGATCATTTCTAAAGTGAGTTCATTTTTAATTTACAGTGGATTACTTTTGGAGTAATCAATAGCATTATTAGGTATGTAAGGTAATATTGGTGTGGTCATATGTTGGTCCAGTATTGGGTGGATATCTGGATTCTGATTTTGACTTTGATGGTGCTAGTGTGAAATAAACTTGACTATTCATGGGAAGTATATACAATTGTATTTGCTTTTCAGACCTGGATATGAAAAAAGTGGTGACGATTGATATTTAATAGGTTTTCTGTGTGTGTTTTTTTTGTGCTGGCTCCTCTTGTTTATCCAGCTAGCCCAAAGCACCCCAATTAAATATTCCTGGAGTTGCCACTGATAGTATATGTTGGTATTTAGTGAAAACTAGTTTGTATCATTTGTGTAACAGGCAAAGCATAGGAAGACTTCTAGCTGTAACTGCAGTATAAGCTGTTTTTAATACTTACAGGTGACCCAGCCAGAGATAAGCTAATTGACTTTAATCCAAATGAGGCTGCTAATCATGTGCATAATGAACAGACTATATACTGTAAGTAATTCTGCAGACCTATAGCCGTGAGTGTATTAGACTTTAAATAAGCCTGTGATGTGTAATCAACGGAACACTCTTGGCACACTTCTCTCTGCTGAAATCATGCCAAAAATGGGTTTTATTTTTCAGCTTTGACTACATTTAATACTCAGACAAGAAGCTTCCAGAATTTGAATGATAGTATATTTTACTCCAGTGTGCAAGATAATTGGGCCTGTTTCTCTGTTCAGTACTACACTGGCTGCTGCTCCGAAATAAAAAAAAAAAAAAGATTTTTTGTTTGGTTGATATTTTTTCTCTCTCTTTTATTAATGCGTTCGCAAGAATGTAACAATGCTGCTCATGCTTCAGATGTGATTTTTGCCATGCTGGACATTAGAACTTTTTAAGTAGCTTGCTAATTAATATTAAATGATATGTCTAGCACTTTGAAGTGTATTCAGTCGGGACTGCTTATAGTTTGCTATTGATATGCCAGAAATGACCCCATATTTCCTATAACTTTCAAGGTAAGAGTTGAAACAGGTTGATGGCCAATGATGTTCAGTATTGTTTAATACATATTTTCCGTTGCATCAGTTAAGGTTTAGAAAAGGCACAAGCATTTTATGAGAATGTTTTATTAATATTGTCTTTGATTTTTTTTGTTGCAGACCCCTTTAGTTTTTGGGCCTTTGTAGCAAACAGAAAATGGCCAATCATGGGTTTCTTGGCAGCTTAATGGAAATACAAGCCTGTGTAACTTTTATAATATCTTCATACTTTGTTGCTCCATTTTTATACAATTTGAAGCAGCTAACGGTCATAGGCTGGTTTTACACTGAAAATTTAATGCAACTTCACTTGTTTGAAACATATATGAAACTAAATTGCTCTTGAGTTGAATAATGTAAACTGTCCTGCAACTCATTTGAAAGTAAGCGGTTGAAATGGTTTTATGATGTCCTGGTTGACTTGCTACAGTAGGTTACGTATCTAAAAACCTTTAGTCATATTCACTACAAGTATTATTCTGTAGTGAAACATAAAACAGATCTGTACAAAAAATGTGGCTCCTCTGACTTGATCTCATCTACAAGAACCAACTACAAACATTTCAGTTCCAGGCTGAAATGTTCCAGGAGAGGTCGGATTCTGATTTATTGATTGAGTCTGTGGACAGGTGTCTTTTATTCCGGTTGACTAGTTGAGACAGGGGTCTTTAATGTTGGTGGTGAGTTGAAATTAGGAGAATCTGACCAGTCTGTGGGAGCCAGAACTCTTAATGGTTGTTAGGGGATCACATACTTATTTCACTCAATTTATATATTTTATATAACGTGATTTTTTGATATTCTATCTCTGTTAATATAAACCTACCATTAAAATTATAGACTGTTCATGTTCTTTGAGTAAGTAACCCTCCAAAAATGATTGAGGGGTCCAATAATTATTTCCTCCACTGTATATAGATAAAGATTTATGTTTTTGACAGCTGGAATAAGCATTCTGAATTGACAGATATACTTTGCAGGTCACTGTAGTAATCAAATTTGATGTGTGTACCTTTACCTTTGAATTGCTTTGTATAACCGCCCAGATGTATAGTACCTAAACTGCAGACAACTCCGTGTATTAAGCATGTCATGACGAATGGACCACGAAACAGTCCCAAGTACCTGGAATGAAATCATTCTCCAAAAAAAAAAAGTCAAAATGCACACAACTCACAAAACTTACATTATTCCTATTAACAGCTGTCAGACTATTGCAGTTACTGCATTTTGTTTAGCTGCAGTAGATTTATTAATTGTATTTGTCTTGCATAAAACATTAAGCTTTTCAGTGATTTGCAGTGTTGCATGATTACCGCAACTTTGTAAACCACTGACAATCACAATGATAAAAAAGGTTTACTTGCCAAACTGGTCTGTGTAGTTTGTAATTAGAGCTCTGTAGTAGTTAAAAAGTAACAATTAACATCCTTTATAGAGATGCGGTATTGTAGCGGTATTTTTTAAAAAATAAAAACGTTTAAGATCTTAATTATTTTCCCACAGTATTTACCCACATTATAGATGCAATTAAATGCTTTAGGAAAACATTTTCAAGTTTATAACAAGGTGAATTTTGTGTAGAATTTATCGAAATATCACATTTAACGTACTGTACACTAACGTGTTGCCTATGCTAATATTTTTGGAACTGTACAGTATGTATGTATTACACTACCCTAGCCTATACCTGTACTGTACTAGCCTAGCCTACGCTTTTGCTTGTACTATGCTGCAATATACTGTGGAAATTTGCAATAATATATATGTTCCAAATAAAAATCTGTTAATAGCCAGAGATGGGAAATGTGACCTGTAAAATCAGAATCAGTTTAAGTACGTTTGCGCACAAAAGGAATATGTTTCTGGCCAATGGTGTCTCCTTAGTAGTCAAACAAATAAGACTAAAAACTAATAACAACAAATAACAGACAATATATGATACATATATTGTTTGAATGACGTATAGCAAAACAAACAAAAATAAGGAAAGTACTATGAAGCGCAGTACAGAGGCACCACCCGCTATGGCATCTTGAATATAGCGGGGACTACTGTAATACAAATTCTTTGAAAAAGTTTCTCATTTGGCATGGATCCGGATAATAAGGATAATGTACTGTAAGATGGCCATAATTGAGAAAATAAATCCCAACGAACGATAAAGTGACATGAAGCAATACAATACATCATCCCTTGCATGGAACAATGGGCAGAGGTCAGATGATAATACCTTTCAGCTTGTTTTGGGGAAAAAGGGCCAGCAGTCAAGATCTTTTTCCTATTGAAAATGTGAGGAGCTCCATGAAAAGGAGAATCAGACAAGTGCAACCATGAACTGTTGAGCAGCTGAAATCAAGCAAGATTGGGACCTCTTGCAGAGCTGTAGCAGTTAGTGGTGTAACGCAGTGGTAAATATCCCCCTGTCCCAACTTTTCTGAGCATGTTGAAGATCTAAATATGTTAGTCTTCACAGCCTACACATGTTTATATACAACATTATGCCAGAACCATATGTAAGTTTGTTCTTCGTGAAACATAAATGTAACTTATTTTTACTTTGAAAAGGAACAAAACATTGATTCCACCCCCCTGCTAATGCTATTTTACCTACATTGATCTCTGTCATCATTGTGCATTTGACCTGAATGAACGTTTTCATAACTTGTGGTGATAAGACACGTTAACAGGTCGTCTAAATACCTGCAGTGTGGAAATGAAAACCCCCTGTGCAACCGCCGCTTGTGTTATCTGAAGTGCAAGTGTTTTTTTGTAAAGTGGTAGTAATAGAGCAGCTTTCAGCACCACTTGTATGACGAAGTAGCTGAGGAATTGAAGGAATACAGTGAGTTCATGCAGGTTGACATGACCTGTATTGTCTTCTGTTCTACTGGAATCTTGACCTCTTGCAGGTTTATATCTCTTCAGAATTATTACATTTGATACCTTGTGAGCTGTATAGCCTGTAGCCCCCTATATACTATCATATCCCCTCTAAAGGCTAGACTGTAAACAGCCTGCTACATCACGCTGGACTTGTCCTTGTATCCGTTGTGCTGTGCATACAAACTGAAATCCTGCAGGGAAGTTTTATACCCGTTTTTTTATTTACTGACTCATTTCAGTGACAGCTGAATTTGTTTTAGGAATAGCTGACTGGAATGAAAAGCTGTTCAGATATCCTAATGAACATTTCTGTAATGCAAACATTAATAATGTTATCTTGCTTTATTCTTTTTTTTTTTTTTTATCTCATTGTGTTCCCTGTGGGAGCCGACGTGTTTGAGTGAACATTTGAGTGTGAACACTGATAAAAATGATCGAGCTGTGCTGCCTGGGTGAATACAGATTAGAGCAATGCAGTCAGAATTCTAACAGCTGCTGCATTCTCACCTGTCATGTGTGTAGAGAACGAAGACAGTGCGGCTTTTCTGAGTGAATTCAGAGCACTTTTTGTCTGTTTACTCCACATTGCCTTCTGTGCATTTCTCAGAGTAAGCATATTAGTTGTTTTTTATTTGTTTTTGTTTTTTACATAAAATTGTTAAATATCTGTTGGACTGTTACGTGACAACCTTGGGCAAAACAGGTTTAATAAGTTTATGCATTATCATTTTTCTTTGTTTTGTTCTATTGAGTAAATAGAACTATAATAGAACTATTCTATTAATAGTAAATTCAAATCTTTATTGCACATTAATACATTATAAAATATTTACTCTCATGACATTCATTGATACTCTTTACATCTGATATGCAGCGTTGTAGAATTCACCTAATATTTTTTATTAATCACTTTATATTGCTTAATACCATTTTTATTATTATTATTTTGTGTGTTTTTTTTACTTTTGCATTTACAACATATTGCTGAGTGTTAGTAATTCTGTTAAAGCATAGTCAACAGATGTTGTGATTTTGTGTATCAGAATCATTTTGAACTAAATATCAATTGTCATAAGTTTGACAGAATTCATGAGTTTGTATTCTTTAAATGTTTTCATCTATCAGTTATTTTTCACTAAAATACCCTTGACATGTTCAGCAAATGTTCAGTCCAGTCACCCCTACGCCCTGACAGAAACTACTGCATACTTCTTTGAACTCTTGGTATCATGAGCAGGTAAATAGCACTTGGAATTCACTACCTACTTGATCACCAAAAAGACAATCATTAGCATTTCTCTTTCCTTCTTTTCCCATCATCTTTTATTTTATTTTATTTTTTTCTTTCCTTTCTTCCTTTCTTCTTTTCTCTCTCTCTTTCCCCCCCCCCTCTCTCTCTCTCTCTCTCTCTCTCTCTCTCTCTCTCTATGATGGAGTGTTAAGCAGAGTCATTCCCCTTCATCATGGCAGGCAGGATAGGTGAATTAGGCTGGGAGATTGAGGCTGCGCCTCCTCTCTAAGCTCCTCTAATGCAGTCATTGACTGGAGGGTTTGCCGGGCCTGGGGCTGGGCTGGCGCCGGCTTGAGTGAATTAGACTTGGCTCTCTATACCTAAGAGAAATGGGCTTCTCCTCATAGGGTCCTGACCGTACGGGCGCTGCAGAGACACATACAGACCGCTTGACAGGCAGCTCACACTCCACAGCACAACGTGAAGATTGAGAAGGCAAAGACGCACTGATTGAAAGTTAAAATAATTTAGTGCTGTGCGGCGACTCTTGCCGAAGGCACAGTTTGACCTCGCTGAAATAAAAAATAAACAGCTCTGCGAATCACAGCCATCCACTGGATTGCGCTCCTTCTCTTCTGTGCTCGCTTCCAGCAGAGTGAAACCAGGCATACGGTTGCCCCTGGCAACACTGTATTCCTCAGTGTGATTTTGGCAAGATGTGAACATGGTATGTGTTGCAGCAAAAATCAATTACAATGCACAACAATTTTGCTTGCTTCCTGAAAAGTTTTTGCTGATTGCGCCTTGTGCCTACTAGGTATGCACAGATATAGGTTTGGTTTTACTGCATCATGTAAGAACTCTGAGAAATAGATGTTGAATGACAATAACGTATTTGGTCATGCTTACATTTTGCATAAGCTAAAATTAAATTACATTTAGCAGAACTAAAAATTATTTGCTCACGACTTTCTTTTGTATTCAGTGTCTGGTGCATCATGTTGCATTGTCCCAACAATAGTCAGTCAGCATTGATGGATTCCAGTTGCCCTGGTATTGATTCTGCATCATATCAATAACTTTTTATCGTGTTCTGACAGCACTGAGATTTGTGAGTCCAAGTGTGAGTGGAGGAAATTAGACTTGTTGTTAGTGACATGTTGCACTTCATTGTCTTGTTTGCTTTGAGAAGTTTGTCTACCAGCTGAATGTAGTTTGGGGCTCTGTAATTGCCCAGAAAATTGTCAGCAACATCTTTGAAGACTTTTTAGGCTATTTTTTCTGGTCCAACTTGAAGATCTTCAAACTGCTTATCACTCATAACGTCTGATATGGGGGCCAACAAAAATGCTCTCTTTGATCTTGGCATCAGTTATTTTTTGGAACATCTGTCTTCACCCTCCTTGTTCATTGCTTTCACGAAATTTTTAATGAGTGCCTGTTTTATGTGAAGAGGAGCGGTTTATAAGCCATTCATGTGCCACATTTTTCTGTCCTGGAGCTAACTTTTTATGGAGTGGCCATTTCTGTCGAGAATAGTACAACTCTTTGGCATGGCTGTCTCATTCGCAGATAAAACAACAGTACTTTGTCTACCCGAGCTGTAGTCCTGGTAGCAGAGCAATGACTTTAAGATCTCCACAGATATTCCAGTGGTACACTGGACGTACTTCAGTAACAGTTTTCTCATACGTTTCTTTCATTTGTGCTGTATAGCCAACAGGTGCTGAAGGATAAATGTTGCCATTGTGTAGCAGAATAGCTTTCAGGCTTAATAGTGACAAATCAATGAAGAGATGCCACTCTTCCGGGTTGTGATCACAACCCAAGTCCAAGAACAGTACTTTAGTGACACAACAGAAACAGGGACTGTGGACTTGTGCAAAAACATTTGGTTATATCATGATGTCTGTCTCAATATTTTCATACCTGGTGACAGCAAATAACATTCCTGCAGTTTTGAACCCAGGAGCTCAGCTTTCTTGATCTGCTTCTGTCTCTGGCAACACTTAAGCTTATAATATGCATGAGCTGGAGGCGATGAACATGTGCATATACAGGTACATCTTTCTTGACATTCCTTTCCGAAAGGGAAATTTATATTTTATAATATGATTTATTACACATAGAGTAAAATATGTCAAGCCTTAATTTCTTGGAATTTCAATTATTATAGTTTACAGATAATAAAACCCAAAATTAACAGTCTCATAAAATTAGAATATCACACAAGACCAATAAAAAGGATATTTTAAACAAAAATGTCAGGCTTCTGAAAAGTATGTTCATTCCTAAACACTCAGTACTTGGTTGTTTCTCCTTTTGCATGAATTACTGCATTAATGCGTCGTAGAATGGAGGAGATCAGCCTGTGGCTCTGCTGAGGTGTAATGGAAGCCCAGTTTGCTTTGATAGCAGCCTTCAGATCGTCTGCATTGTTTGGTCTGGTTTCTCATCTTCCTCTTGACAATACACCATAAATTCTATATGGGGTTCAGGTCAGGTGAGTTTGCAAGCTCAGTAACACCCTGGCCATTAAACCAGCTTTTGGCACCTTTGGCAATGTGGGCAGGGGCCAAGTCCTGCTGGAAAATGAAATCAGCATCTCAATAAAGCTTGTCAGCAGAAGGAAGCATGAAGTGTTGTAAGATTTCCTGGTAGATGCTGCGTTGACTGTGGATTTCATAAAACACAGTGACCAACACCAGCCCAAATCATCACTGACTGTGGAAACTTCACACTGGACTTCAAGCAACATGGATTCTGTGCCTCTCCACTCTTTCTCCAGACTCTGAGACCTTGATTTCTAAATGCAATGCAAGAGGATTAATCCTTTAACGATATATATAAAGAGGACTTTGGACCACTGATCTGATTAGGGTGTGACACCATGACTTTCCAAGATTTAACTTTATTAAAATTTTCAGTGAATTTTGGGTTTTATTATCTGAAAGCCATAATCCTCGAAACTTCAAGAAATAAAGGCTTGACATATTTCACTCTATGTGTAAAGAATCTATATTATATATGGATTTCAATTTCTGAATGGAATGTCAAGTAATATTGAACTTTTTTTTACAAAACTTGCTGATCTTGCAGAAGAATTAGATCATTTTCTGCAGGAAAAAATGGATAAAGAAAGAAAGAAAGAAAACTCAGTGCCTGGCTCTCCTTCACTGTAACAGGAACCAAAGCACAGAGTGAGTGATATGTGAAAGGAAGGATCTTGGTTATGTGGCAGCTGTTCACACAATTAGCTAGAAAGAGATTGCAAACAGTTTGTGAAAGTTTTGTCGACCTTAAATGTGATGCCACTTCGATGGCACTGGATCTCTATCGCATGCAAAATAATTAACAACATAAATATATTAATAAAACAAATAGTAAAGTAAAAACTAAATGCACAAAAACAATAAAAATAGTAAAAAAAATAGCACCTGTAAAATAAATGAATTTATTGAAAATATGAATTGTTGCCGGTAAAATTGTACCTTTTTATAACCAATATTCCCAAGATTATATATAATGTTTTTTCAGGTACTTGAATTTGCAACTATTGCACCTTTATATGATTCAAATAATAAGAGAAAATACATTAAGAAAACAAAAGAATATAGAATATATTGATGTCTTTATTTCAAATATTGAGTATATATTGAATATTTAAAAAAAAAAAAAATCTAAATAAAGTAATAAACTAAACAATTGAAACTAAAATTATAAAAAATAAAATTAATATGGATGTTACAGAGCATTTATTTGTTTATAATAATAATAATATTCATAATAAATACATTTAGATATGTTATATAGCACCTTTCACAATCACAAAGTTTCGTATGTATGTTACCATACTGTACTGTCTGAATTTTTTATGTGCATAGTTTTGTTGAATGTACTTAAGGCATCATGGGGTAACAAATTCCCTGTTTGTGTGAACATACTTGGCCAAATAGTCTGATTTAATAAAGGAAGCCAGTGGTGATGAGGATGGCAGGTTTATGGGTGGGCAGTGCAGAAAGGGGGTTACTTGCTGAGACAGAATTTTTCAGGAAATGCTGTGTTAAAGAGCTCTGAGTGAATGAGTATTATTAAAGCAAGAGACTAATTAAGCCACTTAAGCAGTTTTTGATGCAATACAAGATGCTTTATTAAAAACATTATACTAATTGAATTAGTTAAATGTGAAAAAAATGGGGGTTTTTGTGGTTTGACTTTTTAACCCTTAGAAAAATTAAATGTCACAATGCAAACATTAAAAAATGTCCTGAAGTGTCATGATGGACCTTATATTGTCTTATTACCCCCCTCCGCCAAACAGAAATGCAAAGCCATGTCTAACCAAAAATCAATTTTTGTTTTGTTCAGCATCCATCTGTACCACTCACTTCCATTCGCATCCTGCAGTGTGGTGCAGTTCATCAGAATGACTGCAAGTACTTAAATACTCAACCATGTTTTCAGCCTAAAGTCAGTCTCCAGCATCTGTGCCAGCTCCCAGACAGCATGCTTTTATCTGTCAACTCAAAACAGTGACAAAGGACTGCACAACTGTTTTTACTAGTTTCCTAGTCATTAAAAGAACTGTCTGCTCATAATTACTAAAATAAACCCAAGATATTATTCAGGCACCAGTGAAATAATCAGTGAACCTGCTTATAGAGGCTGTCTGCAGATTTCATATCCACTGCAGATGAGCTGTCTCTTCCATTGTAAGAAGTTATTTCTGATTTTGGTTTGAAGTATTTGTGTTTACCACTATTCTTAAATCATGTTTATTGTTGTTTTCTTGTAACATGTTGTGATAACCATTGTACGATTTGTTCATTTATTTTTTTAGTCAGTCAAATGGCCCTGTCTAATAAGATGGTATTGTTTGCAAAATGGATCATGCGAGTATTGTATTTGGTGTTGTATTTCCTCACAAATAAAGTACTTGGGGATTTAAGTTTACTTTTTTTAATCGCTGTCCTGTCCTTGACTGCTGTCCACTCTGCCCACTGAACTGATTAATTGATTAATCTATGTAATCCCTCATTATAATAGGAACTTGTGAACAATTGCTTCTGCACCCGTTTCCGTTTTCATTATTTTCTTCCATGACCAAAACCTTAGGCTACAGTAGGCATCCAGTTAAAAAACATTGTATTCTAGTCAGTAAACACCACAGATTTTTAATTTCTGTATAAGACACAGTCGACTTGGTTGATGACTCATCTTTTCAGTCCTAGTGTGTCACACTCCTGTAACCAGTTGTTTTGTTCCTTTTTTATGTCACAGGGGTTGATGATCCTTTTGCAAAATCTACCCACCATGCACTGGGGCAACGAGGAGGTGAGTGTGCTCCTGGCCGAAGCCTACAGACTGAAGTTTGCCTTTGCGGATGCGCCCAACCACTACAAAAGATGAGGCTAGCTGAGGGACCTCACAGCACTGCTACTGAAGTGAGCCCCCAAGATCACCCCAAAAGCTCCCAATTGCCCCCTCATTGCATAGAGTTTAAAAGCAGCGTGTGTTTATTGGATTCTATGTACAGCTCTCTTGTCTGCCATTTCCTCCAGCTCTATCTCTTCTTACTAACCTGAGCACTCCAGACGTTAGCCATCGCCAGAAGAAAAGACTCCTCTTAATCCTACTAACAGACTTTTCTTAAACTGACTACACCCACTGCTATTTATTACCAGGTCTTCAAAAGGTAAGCCACCTACATGATTTCCAAGCAAGGGGGAGGTGTTTTGTGTAGGCTGATATCATATTTGCAGTTCATTAGAGACTGCTGAGCCTCCAACCATGGCTTAGGAGGAAATACTGACACTGTGCTTCTGTGTGTGTGAGTGTGTCTGTGCGTGTGCATGTGTGTGTGTGGGGGGTGGGGGGGGGGGGGTACTGAGAGTCTCTAATGGCACAAATCTATACTAAGTTAAAATAGCTGGAACGTGTGCTTCTTTACTGGATGGTTTCCATTGCAAACACACCTCCCATTACAGTTGCAGGTTAGCAGTGCATTGCATTACTGGCAATAATGAGGTATTACTCAGAAATGAAGACACTCGCTCATACAGCCACAGAAGTGTGCAAAGAGTACTCCCTGCAAGTAGAATCAAAGAACACTTTATTTAAACCTTGGTCTACCTCAGGAGCCAGTCTGCTGAACCAGTGGTGAGATGGAATGCATTACTTAGGTGTTTTTATCTGCCTCCATGTTAGAACAATAGCCATGATGTTCATTCCCTGAACACTTTATTGTCTTTTTTCTTTTTTGGTTGAATAGATTAAACAAGATTTGCCTTAATTTGGCTACGTTAGTTTAGCTAGATACAGATGGACAGTTGGAGGTGGCTGGAGCAGCAAATTTGCCTTTTCAGTTATGCAGGGGACTGACACTTTGGCGTAATGATCCATACTTGTTGCATGATGCTGTCATTAGTAAGTGTGTTTAGGGCAGTTCACTCTTGGTTAAAGTTGTCTTGCAGTATTCAAACTTTGCACTGCATTTGATCATGTTTGTCAGGCTTTTAAATTTCTGTGCCAGTCCTAAAAAAAGAAAAAAAAGTTAGATATTTCTAACTAGAAAAAAACGAAATAACTGCACTCAAAGTCTATTTTCCTCTGTTTTGTATTAACTGTATTCCTTAATTCAGCTTTTAAAAATCAATTTTTTTCTTTTTATATAATGTTTACATGAGCCTATTAAGTTGTGCCTAACTTCAGATATAGAGGTTACCATCCCAGATATTTATTTTTTTTTGCTATATATGATAATTTAAAGATGAATTTAAAAAAACAGAACATTTTCCTCTGGAACATGTGCTCTTGGAGTCCACCTTCATTCAGTGAGTGCTGCACCTCTGCAGACTGGTGTTAGAGCAGAGAGCTCACATTTGAAGAAGACTCATGCTAAATGACTCGCACTGTTTCACTGACAGACAAGACTAACATTACTGGACATGTACCATGCCACATGTTTTTCTTTCTTGCTCTCTCCCTCTCTCTCTCTCCCTCTCTCTCCCTGTCCTTCTCCCTCTTTCTCTCTCATCTTTTTTCCCTCCATTGTTGGAGTGGGTTTCTTCTTCCCCTTTGGGTTGGGTGGTGTATGAGGGGTAGTCCTTGATGCCAGTTTAGGATCGTTTCATGACTTTGTTTAGAAACGATGGATTTTAGAAGAGTGTCAGAAATTTTCTGAAATGTTCTTGAATTAAAATTTGTGTACAGAACAATGACTTTTCAAAGATCTGTAAATAGAAGAAATGTGTAAATAAATACTATATATGACCAAACCATCCTCATCTTAATCTTTCACCAAGTATCTCAGTATTTTTTATGTTAGACACTGCAAGTAAATGGGTGTGTTATAGATAATAACACTATGGAAATTTGTCCATTTGCATATTACATGTTGTATTTAATTGTTTCCTTTTTCTTAATATATGCTAATTAGATCTTATTAAATATGTGAATATTTTTCTTACAATCCATAAATTGTTACGTTTCTTCAACGCAGGTATTGTAGCTTTAACTAAGATGAAACTTAGATTTTTTAGTGGAAAATCACATTTCTCAGCATTTTAGAATTAGTTTAAAACAAAGTAAGTAAAAATACTGGCTTCAAACAGTTGGTATTGGCGCCTTCCCACTACACATTATAAAGGTTTCCATGTTCCCAATTACAAGCCTGTTATGGGTGTAAAAGCAGCAAAAGTTCTAAATTGATGTGCAGGGCTGGGGGGCCTCCAGGACCCAAATTAGAACCACTGGTCTGTAACAAATAAATTCAGTAAAAATGACTAAATAGATAGACCACATTTACATCAACCCACACAGCTCTATAACAACAATTTATTATGTTTTTCTACAATATTTGTAACTGAATAAAAGTTGTTTTCTAGCACTGAGCTACAAGCTGTTCCACATTAACAGGACTTTCTTGCTAAACTGTAAAAATGTTACATTCTAAACCTGCCTGTCCTATTTCTTTAGTTTTACAGGTAGGGAGAGATTATATGTAAGGGGCTAGCTGTTTCATTCAAGCTTTTAAATAAACATATGACCATGCTTTCTATTTACATACGTGGAAGTGTATTAACAGAGCTGAACCTTCAAAGCTGCTAACGTGAAGAAAATGCAATGGGCAGATAATGAAATAATCATATTTCCCTTTAGTTTTAACATTTTTATAGTTACAATGTAGATGACATTGATCATCTACATTGAGATTATGGAAGCAAAATCTTCACTTCTGTCTGCTGTGTTCAACCATATGATTATACTAGAACCATTTCTGATATCACCCATGGTTTTAACTGCTGTAATTGATGAAGTAGTGCTGGCTCTTTTGCTTCTTTACTGCTGTTCGATTTCCACATGATGATAAAGGAGTCTGCTCCAGCAAGTAATTGCAGATTTCGAAGCTGACCTTAACCTACACGTATATGTTAGCACCTGTTAATATCAATGTCCAACCTTCAAATGACTTACTATACTGATTGAAAACTGTGTAACTGAACCTCCTTCGCCACTGAAGCTTCAAACTGAGTTGGTTATCAAATAACATTAAATATATCAAATACTACTATTGCCAACTACCGTAATTAGCACCATTATTGATACATTTGTCTCCTCCATTTGTCAAAAGTATGCGGACCACCTGATCATTGCACCTACAGTGGCGTATGAAAGATTGTGAGCCCTTTAAAAGTTTCACCATTTTTATGTGAATCATCATCATAATTTTCAAACATGTGCTAAAAGGACTGATCAACAGTTACCACATAAATTTAGTATAATTTTTTGATACGCAATATGGTCTCACCACATATTGAATGCAGGTTCAATTACTTCTGCTACATTCAGATCTGCTGTTGTATCCTCCACACCTAACTCATCATGCCCTGTCTTTATGGACTGTGCTTTGTAGACTGGGGCACTATCATGGTGGAATATTAAATGGGCTTTTAGCAAACTGCTGCTGTCAAATTTGTCTAAGCACTGACAGTAACCTTCAGAAGAAATATGGGGCCTAACCCCATCCTGGACCATTAAGGCCTCCTCTACCAAGCTTCAGTGCTGGCATTAGGTGTTCTTGTAGGTAGTGTCCTCCTGGCATATGCCAAACCCAAATTTGTTTATCCGACGCTTGTGATTCACTGTTCTAGAGAACAAAAGTGCCACCTTTAAAGATTCCCCTCTTACCATCCGTTCTACTGCCTTTGTGTGGCTATAGTAACTGCATGGCTCTGTGCTTGATTTTATTACAGCAGCGTGACTGAAGCACCTGTACTGAGTAATACTACGAATAATAAGGAAAAGTGTTCACATATTTTTAGCCATATTGTGCATCTCCATGGAAACAAGACATTGATCACTAACGGAAAGCATGCATTCTGTCCGCCACTGCTCATTAGAACCATATGATACATTAGCAGTGATTTGTACGTTTGTCTCCCACAGGCGTGACTGGGCTGGTAAACATGTTGGTGTGGTCCTGCTGCAGCAGGCTGCAGGTTTGGTGATTAGTTTTAATGTGCACGCTGGTGAGAGTGAGGGGAGTCTTCATCATTAAGCCTGACTGATGTTCACACTCACACATAATTAAAGACCTGCATCCTGGATGGCTTCCCACACCAGTCAAATAAATTAAAAACACATTCTATTTCCCACAACTTCACACACCTGAAGGATGACAAAACAAGAGATACACACATGAGGCTCCACAAGTCAAGTTTAAGGCATTATATGCTTTTTTAAACCCAGTAACAAACTTTGTATTCTTGCCATAATTTGATAATGGCAGCCTTTCTTTTACATTTTGTGAAAGCATCCAGATTGACTGAAATAACTAATAATTTTTGCTTTACATAAAGATGGCCCTGAAACTGAAACTGAGCTGCAGCCAAGACCATACAGAGGTTTAATAGAGCAGGTTCCACTCAGAACAGGCGTCGCCATGGTCGACCAAAGAAGTTGAGTGCACATGCTCAGCGTCATTTCCAGATGTTGTCTTTTGAAAATAGATGTACAGTGGGGCAAAAAAGCATTTGGCAGCCACTGATTCTGCAAGTTGTTCCACTTGAGAGAATGATACAGGTCTGTAATGTTCATCATAAGTTCACTTTAACTGTGATAGACAGAAAATCACATTGTATGAGTTTTTAAATTATTTATATGTATAATGGTGCAGAAAATGAATATTTGCTCAATATCAAAAGTTCACCTCAATATTTTGTAATATAATATTGCTTGGTCATATGTTTGCTATAGGTCTTCACCAGGTTTGCACACTGTAGCTGATATTTCGGCCCATTCTTCCATGCAGATCTTCTCAAAAGCTGTGATGTTTTGGACTTTTTAACTCCCTCCACACTCACCAACTAGTTCCCGTGCAAACTTTTTTTAATGCCGCAAACGCCATGTAAAATTAAAATAAAAAAGGCCGTCAGAGGTATAACCACGAATCATTGTATGTTGAGTGTGATGCAACATGGGGATCTCCTGTATTCCAACATAATAACGACTCCAAACACACCTCCAAGACTGGCATAGCATGTCTCTAGACCACACGTGTCAAACTCAGGTCCTGGAGGCTGGTATCCTGCACTGTTTGGTAGTTTCCCTCTTCAAACCAACTCACTAAACCTGGCAATTAACAGGTGAGTTGAACCAGGTGTGTCTGAGCAGGTAAATCACCAAACTGAGCAGGACACCGGCCTCCAGGACCGGAGTTTAACACCCCTGCTGTAGACCTAAAACCTATTGAGCATTTGTGGAGCATCCTGAAACATAAGATTGAGGATCACATGGTATTTAACATCCACCAGCTCTGTGATGTCATCATGGAGGAGTGGAACAGGATTCATAATAGGAACATATAGTTTCCTACAGATCATGTGGATAAACCAGAAATGATAGATAAACCAAAATTGAACTTTTGGCTTAAATGAGCAGTGTTGCATTTCAACATGTTTAAGAACCATAACCCATGTATGAAACTTGGATATTTTGAAGCATGTGGACATGGACAACTTGCCATTATTGATGGAATGATGAATTCTGAAATATACCAAAGAATTTTTCAATTCTTGAACTTGAGGGAAAATGGCCAAGGCCTTGAAGGTTTGTGAAAGTATATATTGACAAGCTTTATTGTAAGTTCTTCATTTTATGTTCTATTACAAGAATAAATATGGTAAATATGGTAAATATTGTAAATGGGCTTGGTCTCTCTCTGCATGTTCCTCACCTGCTGACTGTATGCCCATGTTTCACATGCCACCTGCTTTGAAAAAATACAGTGGTTGGAGCCAAAATGTCACCAAGTCAAACATGCTCATACAGGTAAGTGGCAAGCACATCAGAAGCTGCTATAAATGTGTGTGATTTTAGTGAGCCAGTTAAATTTAGTTGGGTTTTGACCATTGAAAGTTAGTCTCAAGTTGTAGATAA
The DNA here is from genome assembly GCA_037576955.1 of Lepidarchus adonis. NCBI lineage: Eukaryota > Metazoa > Chordata > Actinopteri > Characiformes > Lepidarchidae > Lepidarchus > Lepidarchus adonis. The sequence goes on along the minus strand of JBBIGC010000125.1, from coordinate 23,523,065 downwards.
AGTTACCAAAGATATTTTTACCAAATCTCACTATGACCCAACCCATAATTTGTACATTTCCAAAAGAGATAATCTGCACATAATTAACGCCAAATGTCTCTAAATAAAAGTCATCAAGCTTCAAACTGATGAATGAATTTATATTTTAAAGTAAATAAATGACATTGTAACTAAATCAGTTAGGCTTTTGAAACCACATCATTCTTATGTCTTGGCAACCTGACAAATGGCTTTATTCAGAAAAATCGTCATCAGTCATCTGTTTAAGCCAGTCACTGATGGAGACAGACATGCATGCCACGAGTGCCTGATCAGATTACCATCTGGGATAGAGTATGTACTAATTAAGTATGAAGGTATCAAACAGAACATATACAAGCTGGTGCCCCCAACGTCGTCCATCTGCAGCTCCAGAGAATCAACAGGAGTTCCAGTTAATTTCTGTTTTTCTGGAAGCAGCAGAAGCAGCACTGTGCACAGTGGAAAACCAATTATACCAAAGTCCCAAGGAATGAGATTCGCCTAGAGGAAAGCTGAGGATTGGCCAAGCTGGTTTTGTAGAAGAGGGCGTTGACCCTGAAGCCTTTCTAGACTTAACTGTGCAAACCATTGCACCATTTTCTGGGCAGGGTGACAAGACACTGACCCATGTCAGTTCTTGGATGGGCCTGAACTTCGAAGAGATGTCACATTCCATAAAGTAATAGCCTTTTTTTCAAGCTGCTTTTTTTTGCAGCCGAAGAGGAGGAATAACACTGAAGCCCCACATATATACTGTTCAAGATTTTTTTTGTCATTCATTCTTCTGCTCTGGCCTTTAGTGTGACCTAGAACCAATGTTTTAGAATGCCCTGTCATTCAGACTCTTCTAAACTCCTCCCCATTGTCCACACTGTTCTAGATTGCTCTCTGTTCTAGAAACATTATTCTTGTCTTAGATTGTTCCCATTGTTCACACAGTTTAAGAATGCTCTTCATTGTCCAAAATATTGATGTTCTCTAGAATGTTCTCTTATTCCCACTGCCTTAGAATGTTTTGATTGTTAACACGGTTCCAAAGTGTGCACTCATTCATGATGTTCTAGAAATCCTCCATTGTTGACACTGTTCTAAAATGCTCTCCATTGTTCACAGTATCCTAGAATGCTCTTATTCAGACTGCCCTAGAATGTTCTTTGTCCACACTTCTAAAATCCTCTCCAGTGCTCCCACCGTTCTAGAATGTTCTCCATTGTTAAGTGTCCCCAGGAAGACAGCGATCAAAATTGTGTGCTATTCCACACAGATTTGTCATAAACTCAAATGTCAGCCACATAAACTTGAAGTGTGGTTGGAAGATGGCCTACATCCTGCATCAATTACCTGCAGAGTAGTAAGAATAATTTCTAGTGATACAACAATGTTGCATGACCGAGGGGCAAAGTAATGAATTACATTCACTTTAACTACAGCAAACACATTAGTAACAAGTCCATTTACATCCTCTAACTGAGAGGATACACCACACACACAGATCAGGCTTTGTCCATCTTTTCACCTTCATTAGTTTTCAGGCAGTTAGTGCGCTGGACTACAAAGCTAAACATGTATTGAGTTATTTTGTTTACTTTCCCTTATAATTTAACATTTTAAAAGTGATGTATATCAGTAACACAATGATTCAGCAAAAAATGATCCTGTTTTCACAACGTATTTACCCCAAATATAGTCAGTCAGGCAAGACATGTTGCTAACAAACACTACAAGTCACCCCAAAAGAGAACACACCAACTTTAAGAACTTATCAAAAATATTACATCTTGACCGGTGTCAATATAATACAATAGTTTTATTCACATCATCTGTTAGTACTAGAACATATTTTGATCAGTCACAGGTCTCCTTTATTACTAATATGCACTGCTTTTGTTTTGATAGTACAACTTATTTTACAGGTTACAACATTCATTGTCATATGCACAGTAGAAGACATGTTTCCTTCACCATGAAATTCTTTCTTTGCTGTCCACAGAATGCCAGTAAGAACATGAATTAGTAGTAATAGGACACAGTATACGTAATCTATCTACAAGATAATTGGACACATTACAGGCTTAATAAGAAGGTTAAATATATATCAATACTCAAAATGTTCAATATAGTTTACTCATACACAAAACTCCAAGTCATTTTATAAAGAACTTTTTTACTCTTACTTGAGTAATGTTCTCTATTGCTGCTTGAAAGATGAATGCGTATAATGATCTGAGCCGTTTTGAAAAGGGTCTTATTGTGAAGGTTGTATGAGTCAGACAATCTCCACTGCAGGTCTTATGGAATGTCCCATGTTTGCAGTAGTCGTACCTTCCAAAAGTGATCCCAGGAAAGACAACTGCTGATTTGGCGACAGTCACAGGCACCCAAGGCGCACTGATGCCTGTGGGGAGTAAAGGCTAGACTGTCTACTCTGATCCCAAAGAGGAGCTCCTGTTACACAAAACGTTAAAGTAGCTCTGATGAAATAATCTCTGAACACAGTGCACTTTAGTCAGAGCTGGTTTAGACCTACACAATATAAGACCATGTTATGGCTCTCATGTCCTGGCCCATAGTCAGCTGCGATTGGCTGAAATGAACAAAGCGGGTTGGGATATGTATGAACGCGTGTTACGACTGAACTGTTACTAAAGGTGGGAATTTTCATTGCTGTTTCCACCTCTGATGAACGATGACAAATTTTAAGCTAAGTGCTTTTTCTGACTGTTTTGTGAAAAGAAAGACCCGTGTCATTTATATTGCCTCAAACAATAGGCACCATATGCTTTCTGACAAAGCGAGACCATCCTCTGCACAGGTTCCTTTTAGTCACAGCTGTTCTTGCCCATGTCCTTCTTTAATCCTTACCCAGCGAGGACATGGTACAAAACCCTGCTGACCTGTGTGTCGACACCTGTTCGCATAGCAACACGGTGTACCTTAGCCTTTGCCTCGCCTCTGTTGTCAGGCCCTGTCAGAAGGTGTCAGACTGAGGCAGCTTGTGATGGCCGTGGCGTGGGAGAGGCCATGAAGGCGAGCAGACAGCCCAGAGCTCAAACACATTCCCCAAAGTGCCACTGAAGGTTGTTTCCACAGGAATGACAAATGCTAACATTGTGGCTCCAAATCAATTTCGCCAGACTTGTTTTTTTTTTTTCTTTATTACTTCTCCTCTCCCTCCCTTTCTTGTCCTTGGGCTGCGTGTCCTCTATCAGCGGCGGGCCATATATCAGCGGCTCAGCAGACTGCGTCTGTGTCTGCGTCTCATGTCCTGAGCGCCCCGTGATTGAGACATGGGGATGCCATTTCTGCCCGTGTGGAACACGCTATTGGCTTCTGTATGTGCGCACACCAGGACGGGCGCACACCAGACCCTGCTGCTCCAGTCACGTCAGGATGCGTTATTTAAATTACTGCTGACACGGTGTCACTCCACTGTTCAGACAGTCCCTTAAGTAAGCGGAGCTCTGCCTTAGCGTGTGGAAGCCTCATTCTGTGTGCACTCAATTAAAACACTGCCTTTTCTCTCCTGTCATTTGCACTTACAGGGCTGGTTTCCCATGGTTTCTGTGGATTAAGTGTGGACAGACTTGGGCCAGTGGATGGGAATTCTTGTTAGTTTGGCTTAACTTTAACCTAGGTCTGAAAAACAGCTCCCAAGAACCTTGTGGGCTGACAGTAAGTAAGGTTCATAGTTACTTTTTATCCCCTTGATCCATACCTACCAAAATAAGAGCACAGGGAACAAACTTAATTATGCATGTTTTTTTTCCAATTGAGTCTGATGCTATGAAATAAATTTAAATATAAAATGTGACATTAGGCACAGTTATTTCCCCAATATCATAACATAGAACTGTAACTGCATTTTAAAATGTGCAGGGAAGTGTTTTCTGAAGATGGTGTGAACTTCTTTTCACTTAGAAAATCAACAAATCATATTTTTGATCAAAAGTGCCAGAACGTTTACATATTACTGTGTGTAGCCCAGACTTAAGAGTCTGCCTCTTAAGTCTCTTAATAACTCATATTGTTTTTTAGTTTTAGTAAGCAAAAAAGCAATATTCCACTATATATTCCAAGCAATATCTCAGCTCGACTGTCAAAACACTTCAGAGTTGTTTCCATTGTGATCTCTGCTATACAACAGTCAACATACCACATATAACCTATGCAGTGTACATCAGCATTAAAAGTATTTGGATATTTTGGGGCACATTTACAATTATAATTGATTGAATAAGTTGAATGGGTAAGGAAGACAAATGTCATACCAAGTGACTTTTACTTTGAACCGTTTTTAACACCTTTTGCAGGTTTATAGTCCAAATGTATTAAAGAACAAGGGTTATTTATTCTAAACAACTCGACCAAAATGCAATATGCCAACGTGACCACTTCCAAGCTGACAGATGTCTATTAAAGACTGGTCTCACTGAGTCCCACTGCAAAGCCAGTACAGAGTGAGGCCAAACACTGGCACCAACAGACTTGCCAGACTGTTTTGGTCATTGAGCTGCTGCCCTCCTGCTTCCTCTGAAACCCTAAATGTGTCTCTTTCCTGCTCGCTGTGACATCATGGTGGCTCTGTCCCGCCTGCTGCTGCTTATCAGGCCAAGGCTGGCTGCAGCACGCGTTAAAGCCTGAAGTGAATCAGCCCCTTGGCCTTTATTATGCAGCCTGCCTCGTTAGCACAAATGATTAATATTCATCCTGTTTTTGAGAGAGGCAGCACTGCATTTTAAGAAGCGTGGTTCAGGGATGGAGGGGTAATTGGGTGGGGTGATGTATACATGCAGAGTATTTTTACCTGCACCAAAAAGACAAAAAAAACAATGCCTTTAGAATTGCCCAAGAATTCTGTGGATCTATCTTCTTGCCGGCTTTTGTGAATTCAGAGGAGCCCTCCCATGCCACTGGCAAATGTCGGACAATCTTGCCATAACCGTTAGAAGAGGAGGAATGGAAATGATTGTACCTAATGCTTGGAACGTGGTTATGTAGAACATGTTCTCAAAAAGGCTTTGACACTTTGACAAGAAGAATGTTTTATATATATAGAATATTTTCACACTTCATGTGTTGTTAACCAATCCTGCATTGAAATAAAATGCACAAAATCATAATAAAGACATAGCATAATGCTGTTTAAGGTCTAAACTGTAACAACTTTACCTTTTGAAAGGTCTCAGGCCTCAGACAGTTGTATCTGACCAAGTATAAATGACAGATGTGACGGATATGTACCGGACAGATGCCTGGTATGAAATTGTGGTTTGGGAATTTGAATTTGTAGATGAAGAGAACAGTGAACATGCTAAGCTCGAAGCCCCTTTCATGCTGACGGAGTGAAGGTAGAACAGTTGACATAAATACGAACCTTTGTAAGGTAATGACTGGAAATATGGCTCTTTTCCTGACCTCACACGCTGAGAATCAGATGCACACATCAGGAATGCTACTGAGCACAGCTCCAGTGATTCAGAAAATACAGAATATATGATCCACAGCGCTGCACTGCCTTGTATGAAGTCCGGTCAAAAATTCAGTGAACCACCCCAAAGAATGAAACCCAGAGACTTCTGAGCTTGTCAGTACACAACAACAACAGCACCGTTCCATGGAAATATGTGTCTCTTATCTGCAGTCGAGGGCAGGTGTACAAGCTACAGAGAATTAACAACATATCACACATCTTTCTCTTGCAGAACTTCATGCCTGACCTCCAGTTGATGCCTTTTTATGTCCAACATGGCACATAGTAGCTGTGGTTGGGTGATGCATCTTCAGTACCAGTCTACCAGTATTGGTGTCAAGCAACAAAAACATGTACTTAAGGGGAATATGACTTGCTGGGTGCACAACAACTCTCCATGATCCTCTAACTAACTCAGGCACTTGCCTGTAGCTTTTTTTGTCCATTAAATTATTGCATAATACACCTTAGGGTATAATTAAACCAGGCATTTTATGGGGTTAATATGCATAACCAAATAAACAGTAAGTTTCCCTTTCTAAGATGTTTACACCAATGGTAACTTGTTGGTAGTATTGGATATAAACTTCAGAGATAATTGGAATTCCTCTTTCTTCAGCTGATTCTGTTTATATTCAGCACACCCTTAAGCGTGCAAAGAGGATCACCACCGATTCCTTTCATCCAACTTACCATCTCTTTCAATTACTTCCTTCTGGGAGGCACTATAGGTCCTTACCAATTTCAGGAACAGCTTTCATCCTACTGCTGTAAGGTAAACCCTTCTGAGGAGTGTGTATCAGAATCTGCCACCAAGATTCTTCAGTCTTGGTAAAAATCCATTGGTAAGTGTATTGTTTGACTTCCTGCAGCTCTCACCTGTCATTCTGTATGTTGTGTATTGTATGCTGGTGTGTTCTGTTTTGTATCTTTATTGTCATAACATTTATGACAGATTTGCCTTGTAGCAATAAGAACCAATTTAAGATCAATCAGATGTGTAGGTAGTGGTGAAAACAATACTTTTCCAGTGACAGAAAATTAAAACCAATTTACTCAGGAATCTAAAGTTAGAAACAGCAGAAATTGTCAAATTGCACATTTATACGCTTTTATTTATATTAGAAATGTGGAATGCTCTTGAATCATTATTTGTTACAGCTTTTCACATTTTTTAATTCGATTGATTTATTTTTTGGTGGCTGTGACATTTATCTGTATTTATTACATTTAGAAGTTTAGTCATATTGATTTTTAACAAAAACATTTACTTTGAGGGCATTTTTGCATCTGTATTTGTGTTTATAATGAGCATTTTTGTAATCCCCATTTCTGATCATGCTTGTAAGACATGCACTTCATTTGAGAATCAGCTGTAGATGCTTACCAGGCACCTACCTAGTCTTAAACTAACATTCAACTAAATATTACAAGCAACTGATGTAATAAAGTTTCTTCTTGAAAAAACAAAAGTAAATTAAAGTTTTTTTTAAATTATATAAAACTAAATATAATTATAACAAAAATACATAATAAAAATTTTACTTATCAGACAGAACAGAGCATTGATCAAATAATATGCATCAAATAATGTGTAAAAAGGAAAAGGAAATATGCTATATTTAAAATTACAAATGTGCGTAGTTTGGATTTGGGTGTCGTCTAGGGACAAAATCAAAGAGAGGAAGCAAGTTTGAAAAAGTGGGTTTTAAGCCTTGATTTGACAGTGGGAAGTGGGTCAATGCAGTGTACTGTCCTCCAGACTCTAGTTCCACAGTCTACCACTAAAACTAATGAACTTCATCCCAAATCCTTGACTGTTTGGATCAGGTGCATTAGCATTAGATGTGCTGGGAGTCGCCTGTTAGATTCAGGGTAGAATTAAACCAGGATTCCAGGATCTTCTCAATATAAAGCGTGACAGACATGGTCTTATCATGCAGAATCAGTCTTCAGGAACTTAAACATCATCTCATAGTGTGATCCTGAGATTTATTTAGAAGATACTGTGATACTAAGTTATATCAATATCCCCCACCTGTAAGTTCTGCGTTCACACAGGTTACCAAATCATTTAGCTGATGATTAAGTAAAGCAGTGCTGTGTGGAGTGTTTGAAGTACACAATACCAATTATAACCAAACAAAAAGTTACTAATCAGAACACATTTCTTAACAAACTGTTAAGTGTCGTTTGAGATTCTAACAGGTGTCATGGTGTTGCGGATTTTTATGTGCTTAGTGACAGGGGCCTGGGAAGGAAAAAAACATTTTGTAATAAAACCATGTTGGCAGAATATTAAGAAGATGCATCCAGAGACTTGGGAACTCATTCTGATGCACTACAGAGACGCTGAGTGTTTCTAAAATTATATTATAGTATATTATGAATTGAAATTAAACCCAGTAATTGAAAATCCTTGATTAGAATAAATGATGTAATATTAGTGAATAATCAGTGCGAAACTAAGGCTAATGCCACGGCCCATGACTTAAGGGCCACTACTTTAATTAGATTTTGTTTGTTTTGGAGATCAGAGCCCACTTTCCTAATAAACACTCCAAAGCAGCTAATCAGAGGCTGTAGTGTGATGAGAATTGAGAGGACGAAGGAACGGTATGAATAAGGACAAGCCACTGGGGTGCGATGCTGCTTTTGAATTTAGAATGCGGAGTAAAAAAATTGCACATTATTGGACTATGTTGGACAAGAACGTGTGGTAGACATTTGATCACCCCCTGCCATCTTTGCTAAATCACAATCTTCTGCATGGTTAATATGCGTGAAATCAGATTCAACCAATACACAAGTTAGACTCCAAAAAAGGAAAATTGTATTGTGTGACAGAATGAGGATATAACTTTGCAGGAATATCATGACATCACTTTATGTTCCATATGCATTAAGACATATTAGGAATTTTTCCCATTTCACACCACTTCAAATAAACTTATAATTAAACAGCAGATATTCACAGGCTTAGCATACAGTTGTGCTCATAAGTTTACATACCCTGACAGAATTGATTATTTCTTGGCCAATTATCAGAGAATATGAATGATAACACAAAGACTTTTCTCACACTCATGGTTAGTGTTTGGCTGAAGCCATTTATTATCAGTCAACTGTGTTTCCTCTTTTTAAATCATAATCACAACACAAACTACCCAAATCACCCTGGTCAAAAGTTTACATACCCTAGATTTGGCCTGATAACATGCACACAATTTGACATAAACAAGTTTGAATGGCTATTAAAGGAAACCATCTTCATCTATGATCTGTTTGCTTGTAATTAGTGGGTGTGTATAAAAGGTCAGTGAGTTTCTAGACTCCTGACAGACCCTTGCATCTTTCATCCAGTGCTGACATTTCTTGCATTCTAAGTCATGGAGGAAGCAAAAATACAGTAATTGTCAAAGGATCTGCAGGGAAAGTTAGGTGAACTCTATAAACAGCAAATGGATTTAAGAAATAAATTCTTTCAGGGTAGGTAAACTTATGAACACAACTGTCCTGTATATACTTGATCCTTACATCCTTCTAAAAAAATAATGTAGTACTGCACAGCAAAATGTGGTGCGAGAAACCAAAGATGCTGTATGAAAACAGACATGAATAATACAAATAATAATAATAATAATAATAATAATAATAATAATAATAATAATAATATGTTATTGCCCGTTCACACAGAAATGTATCATGAATTCCACAATCACTCACTATGTTTTCTCTTCAACATACAGTAATATCTATGGCATAAAAGCACCTAGAGTATAAATGCATAACACAATACTTACAACAGATGGTGTGAAGTATGGAATGGACTGATATACTGTAGGTAAGTAAGTATGGGTAAGTACATGTGGTGATGTTCAGTAATGAGGGGAGATTAATCGTCTCATTAAACTTTCCCCATTTTTTGTTGGTCAATTCTGATGATTTATTTAGTGCAGCTATTTACAAAGGCGCTTTCCACAGAGTAACCTACCACCTTGGAGCAGGTCCCCAAAAGCCACAGGATCCTGGCAGTCAGTGAAGCTGAAAGTGTTTGAACCAGACTGAACCTCTATTTTGTAAGATACAGGTTGACCCTTGCAGTGTCCTTAAATAGTAAATCTTGTTATAGTTTATTACAGATAATGTCCACATGGTAGGTTCAGGACAGTCCACTATCCAGTAGACACCTCAGGATATTTAAATGATACAGGTTGTTATGGTTTGGTTGTAAATTATAATGGGGTCAATGTCTTGAGTGAGTCTTGAGTGACACTTTGCTTGTTATGCCAGACTCTTCTTCCTCCTCCTTCATCAGTGCCACTAATGCAATGTCACCTGGAAAAGTAATGATGTAATAGTTGCTAGTGGACTAGTAACACAGTCATGGGTGTAAAATGTGAATAACAATGGAGAAGTGATAAAACCTCATGGGGCATTACAGCTGGTGGTGACCCAAGGGGGAGTAGCTGTTTTCTAACCAGGACCCTGGGCAGGTGTTTCCTGTGATGATTTTCCGGGGTGGAAAGTTGTCGAAGGAAATAATGGAGACTGGCACCAAGGTTTTTATGCTCGAATTGGGCGGCGGCCCTGATTAGTTTAACATGCTCTTAAAAGAACTCTACACCCAGAGCATTCAGGCATCACAAACCAACATGCTGTGAGTGACTGAACCACCATCATGCCACTAAAATAATCGGCCAACATGATGACGGTGGATCAGCCACTCACCCCAAAAACACACACAAATTAACCCAAACTACCCAAAATGAGTCCCACAATCACACACACCAATGAATTATCCCCAAATAAACACAATAAAGCCCCTAAGATAGTCCCAAACATGCACAACACATTAGCCAGACCTCAGCCTCTGCTACAGTATTCTTGAGGTTTGTGTTTTTGTTTTGGTAAAATTCCACTCTCTTGTTGGGAGTTTTTAAAATACATTGTTCGCTGGATGGGATATATCGGTAGTACATTTCAGTTTGCAATTTTTCAACCAGTAATAGTATAGATCCTGTAGTGATAGCCGTCTGCCGCCAATGATTTTCTCATCTGTTTTGGTGGTGTTTTATAACTTCTTTTATTCTTTAGACAAAACTGCTCTGAACCATCTGGTAATGCTTTCAGTAAAGATGGAGATCCCAAGAGATGATAGTGCAGTTTTTGTATATACACTGATTATCCACTATGTAAGACCACCGAAAGCTGCTGTAAATAACTGATTATCTCACTGCAGTGGCATCTGCACAATGGGAAATATTAGCAGCAAGTGAAGAGTCAGGTCCTGAAGCTGAAAAATGTGCAAGTGTATAGATCTGAGGATTTGTGATGGCTCGAAAACTGAGCCAGAGTGTTTCCAAAATAGCAGGTATTGTATAGTGATCCGAGTGTGCAGTGGTTAGTATCTGCCAAAAACTGGCAGGATGCACTCTGGGAGGAATCCAAGCCAGGTGAAACTGTGTGATGCTTTGCTAATGTTCTCCTGTGAAACCTCGGGTCCTGGCATTCATGTGAATGTTTTATGTAACTTATGTATACTACTTACTGAAACATAATCCCTTTCTTGGCAACAGTTTTCTCTAAAGGCATTGACCTCTTTCAGCAGCATAATACAACTTGCCAAGAAGATCAAAATGTCCAGGAACAGTTTGAACACCATGACACGAGTTCAAGGTGTTGACACCAAAGTCTCTAGATCTCAAGCCAATCAAGTATCTGTGGGATGTGCTGGTCAAACTGACCTGAATCATGTAGGCTCCACTTCACAACTTGCATGACCAGGTGCCAGATGCCACAGTACACCTTCAAAGATGTCCATGCATCAACAAGTAGGAACAGTGTGATGGGGGACCCACACCAGTGGCTGGCAGGTGTACATATATACCTTCATATACATCAGTATGCTTAAAATAGATCTAATTCACTTTCCTTTCTAAGATTAAATTAAACACTTTATTAGAAACCCTGACCTTGAAGCTTCACCTTGCTGGTGTACAGCGTAGTTTGCCGTAGTCATTCCCTAGCTCTTCATCCTTGGCCGGTTTCTTACCACCGAGCCATGCAGGTTATTTTTGGATGGTGGACCACTCTTAAGCCAATGGTGACACCCAGCAACACTGCTATACATTAAACAATTGTACTATACCTTTACAATGCACACTACCATGCCATGATGGAAATGATCCACCATTCATGTATTTTCCTGTCAATCAAGGGTCAAAAGCTACCCAGTGATGCATGGATTAGAGAGGGATAGTTGGAGCTGGAGCTCATAAAGTTGCCGTGAAAGGGAAGCACAAGCTGGGTGTTTCTTGTACTGTTCTTTGGTTTATGTGGGTGCTGTATGAATGTGTGTGTGTGCGTGTGTTTGCATAGTCTATACTCTCTTATTGAGTATATTCATAGACAGGAAATGAGCCATCGGGACAATGCCAGTCTTTAGCTGCACCTGTTGCCACGGCAAAGATGTCCTGTCATCGCTCGCTGAGCAAGCTTCCTGCCTCTATTGATTTAAAATCTTGGATGAACACTAACTCTCTTCTCAAAAAAAGAAAAAAAAGAACGCCATTCTATCCGGAGCCTGCAATAAATGTCAGACGCTATTGACAAGAGTGTGGCTCATGAAGTATGGATTTTTTTACATTCATTTAGCAGCCTTGTGAAGATGTCTCTCTGTCAGCATACTCAGAGGCTTTCTGGTGTCAACAGGCTTCAGAATGGCCACGCGGTGACAGTTTTGCTATGCTAACAGCTCTCTTACACTATGTGCTAAGGGGAAGTCCAAAGGGGAAGAAAAGGTCACTGCTGTGTTAACTGTATTTGGTCTGACAACCGAACTTTCACAACATCATGAAGAGTCTGTCTATCAGTCTGTATATGCAGGGCTGAGGTGTGTTTGATCGGCTCTACATGCCTTTTCTTACACCGGTTGCGGTTTTTGCCCCTTAGAAATCCCAGATGTCAATGGTAAAATCAAAAGCATGGTGTACTTTAATATCATTTAACTTTTTTATCCACACAAATTTAAGGAATAGTTATTATAGTTCACAGTCCTAGTTTAGTTTCTTTAAAAACCAAATGGAAAAATATCAGAAATTCTGACCCAAAGCTTTTGATACAGAATGTACTGGGATGTTGAAAATGTTACCTTGTTAAACAAATGAAACAAAAATTATTATATTTATTCATGTATTAATTATAAAAGACATTATCTAGTAACATATATACATATGGCAAAAGTAAGTGAATCCTTAGGTAAAACCATAGTCTGGTGTTTTCAATCAATGGAAACAGGTTTTAGTGGGAGACCCTGTTTTATTTAAAGGACCAGGGTCCAGCAAAGGCTGATCACCCACAAATTTGTGGATGTGTAACATGGCTTAAAGAAAGGAGATTTCTAATCTTTCTTAAAGGTGGAAAAGAGCATCTCTGAAGTGTTTAGACTCCACCAGTCAACAGTCAGAAAAATTGTTATAAATGAAGAAAATTCAAGACCTTTGTTACCCTAACCAAAAGTATTTCACATCAAAGATAACACCAAACGCAAACTGTGTAATAGTCAGAGAGGTTACAACAGAACAGAGGGCCCAGCTCACATTAGTGAATGTTGATGTTCTTGAGTCCACTATCACAAGACCACTGAATAGCAATGGTGTGTATGGTAGAGTAGCAAGGAGAAAGCCACTGTTCTCCCCAAAAAATATTGATGATCTTCTACAGTTTCTTCTACTTTTGGCTTAAATGAGGAACATTATATTTGGAGAAATAAAACAACTGCTTTCCAACATAAGAACCATAACCATATGTAAAACATGGTGGTGGTGGTAGTGTTCTGGGTTTGGCCTGTTTTGCTGCATCTGGGCCTGGACACATTGCTATCATTGATGGAAAAGTAAATTCTGAACTATACCAGCGAATTCTAAAGGAAAATGGCAATGCATCTATGCATGAACTGAAACTCTACAGAGTGTAAGACAATGATCCTAAACAAGTCGTTCTAGCAAAACAATAGAGTGAATGTTCTGGAATAGCCAAGTCAAAGTTCTTACCTTAACCTAATGGGAATTTTGAGACAAGACCTAAAGCACTTCACTTGAAGAAACCTGCCAATGTTCAAGAATTGAAGCTGTTTTTTATGGAGAAATGGGCTAAATGAAATGGTATTTTATGCTCAGCAAATGTTTCCTATGATGTGCCAAATGAAGTTTTCTGGGAACACCTAAAGTTAGAGTACATTTTTTCTGTTTTTTAGTGGCGAGTGTCCAGCAAGTGCTGCCAATTTATGACCCACACCTGACCCTCATTACTGCCCTTCCAGCAGAAGCAATCACTCACTCTCCTACTCACTCTAGGCTGCCCCAGTTGCAGCTGCAGCCGATTTGCAGTTTTTGTGTGCTTCTTTAAAACTTTAAGATTCAATGATAAGGATAAAAACTTTAAGTTTATTTTACATAAGATTTACTTGCATTATTTTCTATTTCTTCCTTTTCCTGTAACCATAGCGCTATTCTTATTCATAGGGAAATGGCATTATATCTTTATACTTGAACGAAGCAGCTGGGTGGAGTCTCTCTAGGTGTAGTATTTGTATGTGGGGTTTAGTTTACACATTGATTTCTCACTTTTATTATGCACTTTGCAGTTCTTAATAGTTGCTAAATAATATGGTTGCAGTTATTGAAGAGTCACATGCATTTTATTGATGTGACTCATTAAATTTGACATTTTATTCATGTGATGTGTTACATTGCTAAAATCTATCAAATCATTTTTTAAAACTTCTTTCAGTAAATTTTGTAATGATACTATTTTGGCAGTGTAATACAGTGCTTGTCTTAGTAGATGTTATTGGACACAATTTGAAAGGGTGTTTTACTGAAGCGTAAAATATAGAGTGTGTGCTTGATTCCCCCTCTCTTTGAAACACTACCCCAGCAAATTGCTTTAACTCTGTCATTGAGTTTCACTGCTTAAATGAAGTGGGAAGAATGCAGGACATTAAAATAAGGGATGCAAGAAGATTCTGCTTTGGCTGAAGCAGACTAAGACAAAGCAAACTTTGATGTATAATATAAAATTGAACACCATTAATGTATCCAACCTGAGTGTAGATTCACAGTGAGAAAACTGTGCAAGTTGGGGCCATTATTGAAATTATTGAAGATGACTAGAAATATTTCATACAAGAAGCTGCATCCTTGTCAATGTGATGGTGCTGCCTACAGTTCTCAGGGACAACATTATTAAACAACACTCAAATTACAAATGCCACTGTTTGCCTAATTGTCCTAAAAATCAGTTGGTGCAGTTTGTTTAATAATGCAGATGGAAAGTCCAAGATTAATGATAAGAAAGGTAAGAGAGAAGCAAACAGTCATATGCAGGAAGGCCTGGAAGCAGCTGAAATAATAGTTTCATAAAGTTTCATATAAAAAGTTTGTACACAAGCATTCTAACATGAGAGAGTAATGCACTCTAGTCTAAAGAAACAAAATTAATTTATTTTTATAAATTTCTGGTTTCAGAAGGTTTCTTGGTATCAGTTGCAGTTTTAAACATTTATTTTTTGTACTTATAAACACATATATTTTTGTTCATGTTTTATTTTTATGTTCTAGAATTGTTGTACAATTGCAAATTATAAAAGATTCTCATTGGAAAAAGTTTTAAAAACACTGCTCTATCACTTATTTGTTTTACTCTTATTTTCACTTTAGTTTTTTAAAGCAGATTTGAATATCAAATGCCTCAAAAACCTTCTTACCTAAAGTAACGTAACCTAATAACTCACATAAGTAGCTTTTGTTTACAATCACTGTTAAACACGATTGTTATTTGTTTAGATGTTTCTGCCACACAGTTTCTAGTCTAAACAAACATTTAATACAAGTGAATTTTTTTCAGCTTCAGGAAAAAAGCAGAATAATAAAGCTATGTTACAGAAAATTACACTAAACCCTCATGAAGTAAATATTGGAAGTTTAAGTATTTTCTGTGTCTACATTTTTTTAAAGAGACTACTCTTTTTTGTGTGTTCTATGTGTTTTGTAACCCTCTCCAATGAACAGGTTTGGATATTGCTTCATTTTCTATTTCTAATGACCCCAGGAAATTCTAAACTGTAATTGTAAAATAACATTTTTGTTTATTGGTTAGTAGGTTAAGTCTCCAATCACACTGCTCCACTTGGTCCCAGCAAACAAGAGAAAAATTAATGCATGAAAAACGTATAAAATGAGACTCATTCTAGAAAGCAGAGTGTTGTTTTTGAGTGGGTAGTGTGTAAATCATTATTTTGGGACAGAAATGTACTGTCTGTCTCTGTGTTAACACAGTTCCCTCACAGTGGGGTACCCGCCACTTGAACTGCCTTGTGCTCACTGTGAAAACAACTACCGGCAGCACCGTCCTTGCCGCTTCGCCTACGTATCCAGGCATGGTGAGATGCAATCGTTCCACTTGTCTCTGTGTGGTCTACTGGGAATCTGTAGTTCTTTTGCTGCACCCTATATTGGTAGGAAAAGCTACATTATTTTTTTTTCCATTGTGCAAAATGCTGAAGTCTCAGGAGCTCATTTGCCAGACATAGTTCCAATCTGTACAATTGGTGCTGGAACCATGACGTGTAATCCAGTACATAAGCCAAGGAGAAAGCATGGTGGTATAAAATTGCAATTTCAGGAGAGAAGGAGAGAAAATGTAGAAAAAAAGATGGATGTTGGAGAGATAATATAATGGATCTGGATGAATCTGCTCAAATAAAGAAAATAGGCAAATTACAACGTTAAATGACAGAGCACTTGTACTACATGAGACAAATACATCTTCAAACATCTGTGTTTTTCTCATGACTGACTGAATTTACCACTCAAGGACAAGTCATTACTTTGCCAATATCATCTGTTATTATCCTGTGGACTCTAATGGCCTACATATCACTTGCAAGATGCTACACTGCTATTATGGTGTATGGATAATTTGCACAGTTAATTTACTCAGGTCTGTCTTCATTTACAGTATTCGTTCACACTTTACTACCTGTCATGCTATCATGCTGTTTACCCAGGTAACATAATGAAGTTAGGACATTCTCATACTGACTATAAAAGTTTTATAGATGGATACCTGAGAAGCACTATCATTTCGTTATTGGCCTTTATATGGAGATCATGAGTTTGATCTCACATCTATTTGTAACTGGAAGTTAAAGGAAGCATCATTAGCCTCGCTCTTCTTAGGTGGCCCTCCCTCTCCCCATTGCTCAGCATGATGTTAGCCAATGTGGGTGTTAGCATCTTCGTTCAACCTGTCCAGCTGTCCAGTGTCACTGCAGTCATTGCATTTTCAAAAAGGTGCTTCACATGAAGGAAGCGTGTGCGAGTCGTCATCCTCTCAGTACTGGGAGCTTTGGAAGCATTATCTGATGGAATATGACTATGACTAAACTGACAAGAGAAAGTAAAAGGTAGCAAACACCATTAAAAAAGTGTTGAGTTCTTTAGCAAAGTTCATTATTATAAATAGAACCTTTACCACATGAATGCAAAAGTGGTTCTTTGCATGTTTATGTTTTCTTTGCAAGGATTTTTACTGTGATAGAAAACTTGATGCATATGGTTCTTTAATTAACCATTTAAATGAGTCTATACAACACCAAATCGTGTTATAGTGCTAATATTAAAAGTCATATAACCTTTACTTAATATGAGATGGAGCCCTTTTTGCTAAGTGTAGAGAACTGGTTATATAATACCTGTTATTTCATTAAAGGAACATCTAAAAGCTAGAAATAATATTGCTAATGGTTATAGTAAGTAGCATAAAAAATAACTCATCCAGCTGAAGTGGTGCAATATTATTTTTCAGCAGTATGGAGGAGACTAATAGCAGGACAGTTAATGGTTCGCTGATGGAATCATCAGTCAGCAACAGAGCTCTCATGAGAATCCTCCTGGTCATTTGTAAATATGAAATGCATTGGCAAACTGGATAGTCTAGTAAAGGAAATAAATCTTAAGACATTGGACCACCTTTACTGCTGGATGAAGTCTCATGAGTTAATATGTTATTGCAGAAACTAATTAAATACAGACTTTATCATTTAAGTGCCTGAAACCATGCCACATGTGATAAATCAATGTTTCGTTTAGAAGCATCTGAAGTACCTTTAATGTTTGTGCAAGCTAGAAAAACATGATCATACATCTTTTTTTTCTCATTTGCATCAAATTGGTTCTGTTTAATCTTGAAATTTCTATATTAATTCAGAACAATAATCATTTTGACAAATGAGAACACAGTGGCATCAGCCTCCTTGAATATGAATGATCTGATTTCAGGAATTTAATCTATTTAATATGACCCCAAAGGCCTTTGTTGAAATGTAATGCGCTTCAAATAGACGTGGCATCTAAAGATATTAATGGGTATTAAGAACCTATCAAGACATCTAAACACCTCTACAAATGGAGAATACTAAGGGAGCGGGCTGGATTGTACGTTTATTTGCTGTGGCAGGCTGAATAATGTGAGGATATGAATGTCAGCAGTGTGACCCAGCCACGCTAATGACAAAAATGAACTAACCCAGATTTAATGGGTCTAATAGATAATGTAGGACCCTCTTAGTGATATTTATGATAGTTTCTTACTCATTTTAATGCTCGTTCCTTTACGATAAGTGAGCTTAAAATTCTAAAGCCAATTTGTATGACTGTGGTTTAACTTGATGGATTTTGTGCGATGGCCATTTATTTTAAAGGCTTAGTCTTAAAGTATGTCTTGCTATCTGTGACAATAATGATCATAGTAACAGTAGGTAGGGTTTGAATAAGTTACATATTGTGACTATTTTCATACTATAGACAGTTAATGAAAGAAAACACATTTATTTTGTCATTTAAGGTTTGTCTTGCCTGTTTTGGCATTTTGGAATACATGCACGATGAGATTTTCAATTAGATTAAAGCACATACAGTACAATTTATATCACCTGTTACATTCACATATATTTTTCTGAATATATAGTATGGGTGGTAGAAGGGAAGCATGCAGGCTTTTGTACAGATCACTTTCAGCTACTCTCTTGGGTGAAAGGTTTAATTGGAAGTATACGTCTTTAGTAAAAGAGAATGTCTTTTTGAGCGTTAAGTGTACAGATGTGGGTCCAACTGTGAAAATCTTTTGTCTGCAGATGTCTTTCATGCAGACAGTGGAAGGGAAAGGAGCAATCAGAGAGGCTTTGCAGCTGTAACCTGTTGAGAGGTAATCCTGCTGTGTACATGACAAGCAAGTCTGTCAAAGGCATTGTGGGTGCAGTTCTGAACAGCAAACATCAGCAGCAATGCTTAGAACCAGGCAGTTCCTCTGACAGCTACATCAGTCAACACTGGGGAATGAGTGTATGTACAATAATGTCATCTATTCTATCAAATTAGTAAAAGAGTGTTTCATATTTATATATTATCCATTTTAACCCTGTTTATGTGGTTGCTTCCTACCCACAGCCTTCACAGCTATCACTCTCATGGTTCTACATTCACTCTCATTTAAAGCTATTTAAAGGGTCTTTTTTTTATTAAGTTTTTTTTTTAACTTGAGAACTAAGCTGACCTCTGGGTGTATTCTCAGTGTAGGGCCGCATCATGTAAGTGCTATTTTTTGTTCAACAGCAGGCTTTTATAAAAAGCTCATCTTGGCATGACAGCCTTATCCAGACTTCAATCACTGGCTATTAGCTTTACAGGAGGCAGGAAAAACATTGTAAACTTAAATGTACATTAATGCAACTTGATTTCTTGCCAAGTACTTCTATTTCTGATGGTCTATTCCTTCCTTTTCAATCAATAATGTTTGAAACACTGCTGAATTTTCTGCATTTATGTAGCCCTTTGTGTAGCTTTTGTTTCTTGTTTTTGTCAGTATGTTTGTCAGATATGTCAAAATGCTGTCAAATGTGAGCTTTCTTGAAGCTTAAAGTAAAAAGCTTCACTGCCTCCCTGCCGCTCGCTGTATTTAGCCAAACTAGACTCAATTCTGCAAGGAAAAATCAAGCTTTAAGCCTCGTCACATACAGAGTACTTTACTGACACCATCTCTTACATTCTTTCTCAGTCTACCGGGTTTTGGGGGGGAGGGCCCCCCCCCCTTTTTCAAAAGCTTTTATTGTCTGTGTTTCTGATGCACCAAAGGTTGTTTTTCTTCCTACATGTTTTAAAAGTCCATTTCTCTGGCACTCAGTAGAAAAGCAGAACTAAGTAAGCACTCCCATAGGTTTGTTGCCATGGTAATTACATAATTCAACACACAAGCAGCATATAAGATTATGCAATAAATTCAATTTAGTCAAATTGCCTATTTTTGATCAATTTCCTTTGCTCGCCTTTAACTGAGCAACAATGTCCATGGAGACAACTGATTAACACAGTATTTCAAGGAATTAACAAGAATTGCAGCCTTAATATGGAAGCAGAAACTGCTTATGTCTAAAGTACTTTTATTGCTCCCTTATGACTATGTTAAAAGAAAAATACTTTTAAAAATTGTGACAGGCCTCCTACTGACAAAGAATTAAAACCCAATCTGGGATGACCATGCTATGACTTCTTGGGCCGAATAGCCCTTCCCTGCCTGACAAATGCAGTGAGATGATACATGGCTTGTTCAAATATGTTTGTAGTAATTCTGTTTTTATGTGGGGTAAAAAAGGCTAATACATTTAGCACAGAAACAAGCAGATTGCAGTCTGTAATTGAAGAGCAACAGAGTGCACCTGTATGGTCAGTGGATCCGGTAAAATGGACAATTAGTGTAAATACAGGGATAGTATGTACCTAATAAAGTGTCTAGTCAGTGTTTGTGTGGATATAAACCCACTGGCCTTTTTATGATGGTATCAGTGGTCATATAACACATTTTGTAAATTTTTACAGTCAAATGCCATGAGCTCACCCCCATTATCTCAGCACACTCGCCTCTCCCCATGAAAGGCTGCAGAACAGATTTCCTTTCATGTTATTTACCTCGTTAAGTTGCCAACCGCACCCCTCACCCTTGCCGCAATGTGTCATGTGTATGCATTTCTCCCTCTATTCACCAAACTTGGGTCTGTGTTATCGATGTAGCCTAGAACACAGGCAGTCGTGCTAATTCTATAGGTCTGCTGCTGCTGCTGCTGCTGCGGTTGGTGGGTGGGTGACACTAACGTACGATAGACCAATCACTGATGCAGCCTCAGCATCCTCAACCTTGGTGTTTGGACCATTAATCAACACAGGAAACCTTGCTGTTTGACTAACGGGTGGTTGGTTGGTCTGTCTATCAAGTCTGTGAATTAGACTTTCAGACGGAAAAGGGTGGAGTGCCCTTTCTGGATTGGAAGTGAGATCCTGTCCAGAGTGGAGGAATTTAAGTATCTCTGGATCTTGTTCAAGAGTGGGGGTAGAATGGAGCGGGAGATTGACAGGTGGATTGGTTCAGCATCTGCAGTGATGCGGGCTCTGTATCTGTCCGTCATGGTGAAAAAAGTTGTGGGTTGTGACCAAAAGAACGAGATCACGAATACAAGTGGCCGAAATGAGTTTTCTCTGTAGGGTGTCTGGGCTCTCCCTTAGAGAGAGGGTGAGAAGCTCAGTCATCCGGGAGGGGCTAAGAGTAGAGCCAATGAGAGGAGCCAGATGAGGTGGCTTGGGCGTCTAATTAGGACGCCCAAGCTCCTGGATGCCTCCCTGGTGAGGTGTTCTGGGCACGTCCCACCAGAAGGAGACCCCGTGGAAGACCCAGGACATGCTAGAGGGACTGTCTCTCAGCTGGCCTGGGAACCCCTTAGGATCCCTCTGGTGGAGCTGGAAGAAGTGACCGGGGAGAGGGAAGTCTGGATATCTCAGATAAGTGGATGAAGATGGAATGGAATGAAATGTCTGGTAAACGAAAGCTCTGACTGGTGAGGAAAAAAGGAAATTCTTTCTATCTATCTATAATCTATCATGGAAATAACTTGACAATGATGCAGCAGGATATCGCTGCAGTTTTTACTGCTAGATTGTAAATATATATATGTAACAATATAATTATATAACATATATTTTCTTTTAGCTTTATTAATTATTTTACATTTAAAACCTTTAATTTTATTTTTAAAACCAGTCAAAGAAACAGGTTGTCAAAGAAATGGGTTTTTAAAAGAAACATCACCAATCCTAATAGCTCCTAATAATCCTAATAATCACTAATAGCTCGCCTCCATGCCTCTTGCCAAATTTAGGACCCAGACCAATAAGGACGAGCTAATGAGGTTTGACTGTATACACTAGGAGTGTGCCAAAATAACTATAGCAATTTCGATATTTTAAATTTTTGAAAAATCCACTAAGGGAAATAAGAGGATTTGGTGCACGAATATAGACAAAGCCAGCTTCCAGTTTAATTATTGCCATTCCACTGCACTCTCCTGCCGTGGAATGGCAATAATACCTGTAACACATCAACATGACGATATAAACAACATTTCTAACGTACCCATCATGCCCGGCGGCAACAGCCGCTGCAAACTCTACCCGAGCTCTGTTACAATATTTTAATTAACAAACATTTGCCACCTATTTCACTCACCAGCGTCACTACTTCATGTCTCCTCTGGGTGGTACTGCAAGACACAGGAAAAATTATCGACAGAGAGGCACAGTGAACACTGGCCTGAAAGACGCCCAGTCACATTTAAATCTAAAGTCTCGGTTCACTTTGCTTTGCTTTTAGAAGATTGAAACAAAAATGTGGCGCTCCATAATTTGGTTCAGCATAGAGAGTTAAACTAGAAATCACTTTTGTGAGATACATTACAGAAATTATCGCAGAACCGATATATTGCAAAATTATCGTGGGCCACGTATCTGCCTCTGCCTCTGCCCAGAACAAACCTCCCATCCCCTCAATTAACACTCAATTGTCCCTCTCTGGCAGGACAAATACCCAGCCAGTATATTAAACCAGCAAAAGTCTTTTGTTTTCTTTCTTTGGTTTTCTTTTACTTTATGTATGTAAGTTAATCTACTTTATTTCATGTTTATGAATTGGGGATTTTCAGTCATATTTAAGTATATCATCATAATCATTTTCTTTTCAAATTTATTTCCTTAAATCTACAGCATTTTGTTGCAGCTGTTTCAGTTTGATTTTGTAGGTTTTGTATCACTGTCTTAAACTATTCAAGCTTTCACTATCACTTTCCTTACTGCCTGTGGAACATTGCCATTGCCAGGATTTGTATATTACAAACCCAACACATTACAGATCCATCAGCATGCTTCTTAGAAAGAAAATTGTTCATTTTAATGCTTCTCCTGAGCATAAAGAAAGAGTTCAGAAATGGTTTAATTGGATCATAGCATTTGATTTCAAAATGCCTCTATGGGAATGTTGCTTTTTAAAGTGTTTTCTTCTGTGACGAGATCTCTTGGGATTTTTTTTCATATATCTTGTTAAATTTTCCTTTTAAGGAACTCTTAATATCTCTTGTGAAAGCATGCTTTTCATCAGTGAATTAGGTCTTAGGTTTTAAAAAATTAGAATTTTAAATAAAAATAGTTGACATGTATCATAAATGTAAATAAATAATATTCTTTGAATTGTACTGTCAGAAACATTGATGAAGTGTTCCTTGGTGATTTCCTGAGTGTTGGTAAGTGATGTTCTGAGTTAGCAGGTTTCACACAAAATGCAGACAGACACAACGATATACCATTAGTACGCAAAAAGAGACACAGATTCAGGAGTTAAATTTCTGATCAGTTATAGCTGAGATATTTATAAAAACATTGACCTCACAGGGTTAAGGTTACCTTCCTAACAGTCTTACTTGTACATAATGTAGTGACATGGTGCATCACTATTCCCAAGTCAGCTAAATCTTCCTGAACTGTCTTGGCAGGATTGTGGGGGTTTTGCTTTGCAAACCTGTTCAGTCTAAAAATGTATTAAGAACTTAACTTTTTTTTGTCTCCCTCTAATTCTAAATAGCATTACTGACAATGAAAATGTCATGCAGGAAGTGTTTAGATGTTATTATTATGTAACTTTATTTCACTTGTTTACATTCAATTTCTTCACTACAGTTACTACAGTATCAATGTGTTGTGCAGAAATATGAATTGCACTTAATAAACAATATCACTGAAGTCAATGCTGAAGTGTTTATTTTAAACAATAGTAAATATCTAAGAGCACAGTGTACCCACTTGTGAAACCAGTCCCATTTCGGCATCCTGTTAGAAAGCTTAATGAAAATAGGGCGATGATATTCAGAAAGTGCAGAAAGGAAAAAATAATAGTATTCTTAGCCACTGTGCGTTAAGCAGATGGCCAACTCCTTTGCTGTTGTCTGGATCCTGGAGCCTTGGGCAGCTGATGTTCTGAGACAGATCTATGAATACTAGTGTTTGGCCCTGATGACAGTGATGCCTATGGCTGCTGTCTGGGAGTTCAACACATGTGTGCTCACCCTCACAAAGAAGACACAATACATTTCAGATTACTGCTTTCTGAGAACTTACATTTGGCAAAACAGTGAAAGTACAGTTACTACTTCCTGATTTAAAGGCTTTAAAGATCATAATGGGATATCAAAGTGAAATGTGCCTCAATTGGCTTTAATAGTGACCTTTTCATTTAAGAAGGTGTGTTGCCAGAAATAGAAAATATCACATTGATTTACTCTGATCTTTGGACATGGATGTGAGAAGTGCAGCATAATAGTCATTGCCCTTTTCCTCTCCTCCATTCGGGCAAATTGCACTAATGCATTGTCATTATAAACCATCACAGCTGCCAGCTTATCATTTGATGATTTTCGGTGCAAACAGAGAGTGTAGCTGGAGCTGTGAGACTGATCAAAGTGATGTAGGACTGTATGTGTGTACAGCTGGAGCGTGTGTGTGTGTGTGTGTGTGTGTGTGTGTGTGTGTGCTGGTGCCTCAGCAGAGATCATCTTGGGTGAATTGGCTTTTTCCTCTGAGAGCTTCTGCGGACACCTTGAGCTGCCTGCGTCTGGCAGCGTTCCGGCCAAAACAAATTAAAGCCTCACAGCTGAAAAGCGTCTCACCAAGGAAACCAGTCTAGTGAAAGCAGCCTGGCTCATATATACTGCTTTAATATGGTGGAGCATGTCACTCTAAGTTCAGTCCCAGGTTCCATTCCATATATAGATATCATTCAACTATTCATCCAAAGTATTTTTGAGTAATTATACTTTAAACAGTGGGGTGAGTTGTAAAGCAGGGGTTAAAGTGAGTCAGAATTAAATTAATTGAAATCTTGATTACATCCATCCATCCATCCATCCATTTTCTTCCGCTTATCCAAGGTCGGGTCGCGGGGGCAGCAGCTTCAACAGAGATAC
>JBBIGC010000125.1:23457155-23474789 GCA_037576955.1 Lepidarchus adonis | reverse complement strand
ACACACACACACACACACACACACACACACACACACACACACACACACACACACACACACACACACACATACACAGCATTAAAGTTAAGCAATGTGCTCAATTCTGTAGGTAATATTAAGAAAGAGAGATATGAAGCCTGCTTGTAATACAAGCACTCTAACTCTACAGGTACTTTCTAAATCAAAACTGCATGTGTAAGTAAGGTCTGCATTTATTTACCAAGACCATAGCATGTCTACAATCATGTAAAGCTCACAAACAGCATAGGATGTATGTAGCATGAGCCTTGTGCAGCCCGATCTTCAGTTTAGTCTCTGGATCCTGTGGGCAGCATAAACCTTTGAACGGTTCAGTGTTATATATGGTGCGTAATCCTGCCCAAGGGCCCTGACCTGTGCTTATTTCCCTTGAGCCTTGAGGGGAAGACCTGCCGTATGTCACCAGAGCAAGCTCAGGTCAGCTTACTACATATCTACAGTAGTAGAGCAGTTTAGTAGGAGGTTTCTTTATTGTATGGCAGTATAGAAATAATGCTAGATCACTATAAGTTACAGAGGTCTTTTCCTCACGTAGTTTAGAGTGGTATTCAGTGTATTGTAGTGTTTACCAGTGTTCTTATTTATACAAGAGTAAAGCACTCAAATGTTTTTAAAATTATATTTTATATAACCAGAATGCTTCTTCTATGTCATCACTCCAAAAGGACCTTTTAATTCACCCTTATTCTTAAAACATTGAGAGAAAATCCAGTTTAAAGAATGTAACTCATGATGTGATGCTTCAATTGGGGAATATGTTGTGATTACATCCCCCCACCCATCATTTTATCATACTGTTTTTAGAATCACATTGATTATGTTTTTTGGGTTATTGGGAGACTGTTGGTAGTTTTAGTTAGTATTTCGGTGTTCTTAATCTAGTGTCTAGTTTTTTACACCTAAAACTTGTAGGAAGTTCTCTCAAATTATCAACTGAGAAATCCATGCTTTGCTTTTATTTTGACTTAACAAGCAGACTTAAAATTAACAGTGTGGATGTCCTAAAAGAGTTTAGACAACACTTAATTTACCTAAAATTATATGAAATAATGCTAGATCAGGCATTTTTCTTAGCAGAATTTAAATAATCTTTCTAGTTCAAAATAAATCTAACCTAATCATTGAAAAGACATCATGAACTCAGACTGATCTTTTCTTTTCATATATTAAAAAAAGTTTTTGTGGACCTTCCTCTGGACTTATATCATACCTACAACTGAACCTGTCATGTTTAATGTCAGCCACCATTGGACTTTCATTCGATTTTGAAACATCCGTCCTGCCACTAGACTTATCTGAGGATCTTCCTCTAAATGTACTTCTGGACCAGCCATTCCACCTTCCAGTTTGAGGTTCATCCACTACTGATCGTCCTACTTGACTTGCTACAGAAACTGCCTTGGGACCTTCCCCTGGACCTGGCACTTGACCTGATTCTGAAAGTGTTTGTGGACCCACTACTTGACCTGCCTCTGGACTTGCCATTTCCCCTGCCAGGTTAAACTTCTCTTGGACCATACACTTGTTTTAGATTTGATACTGAACCTGACACTGGACTTTCCCCTGTACCTCCAACAATCTGGAATCTACAGTGAGTCCTGGACTGCACTCAGTTGGGTTAATTATCAGGTACTTATCAGCACTTATTGACAGATTGGTCACATTTTAATAAGCAATAATCCAATAAGCATGAGACAATAATTTAACAAAACACAGCAATAAAAGACAAGGTGAATGTTTACCTGCAAGTGTGTGTACATTACAGAAAGTTGACTTATGCTCTTCATAAGCATGAAAATAATAATAAAAAGATTTAAGGGCAGAAACCAAAAACAAAAACTAACAGTAATTCCTTGTAATTAATACATAAGCTAACAGTCATGATAAAAATATGACTAATGCAACCTCTACATTTTATGATGTTTACATCAGAATAAATAAGCACTTTTTTAAGGATTTTAAGGAAATAAGGTTTAGAATGGTAAGAATTTACATTTTTGGCTTGTGGGTTTTAATGACACAGCAAAAAATTTGCTATATATGACCTACATGTTTATGTACATCCTATATATTATTTTATAAGAATGTTGCTTACATAGAAATTAATACACACTTTGTTGTTTTTCAAGTTTACTCTTTTTGCTGTTCAATTTTTTAGTGCAGTCTACTATGTTTGTGAATGTGAATGTGTTTATTGTATCCATTTTGCTTATTGACATACAACATCTGTGTTCAGTATTTGACTACCAGTGTTATAACAGAAATCAATTTGATCTTATTGACTAAATATCAGACAAATATAGAAGATAAATGCATTTATTACAAACACCAGAGTATCTTCCAATAAAGCAAAAGCTGAAGCATTCTAAAATTAAGCTTAACCCAATAATCGAATAGTTGAGACTGGACTCATCTTTCTATTCATATATTAACCATGTCAGAAAAACAATTTAGGTGGGCTTAATAGGAACATGAACAACAGTTTATTTGTATGGGAAGACAGAGAAAGTACATATTAGAAAATGTAATGTCCAATTTGACAGCTTAGAGAATTCATTTACATAAAAATAAACACCTCTGCTCATATAGAAACACATGCATATTTTAGCTGGCTCACAACATGCAGCAATAACAAAATAAGATTTGCACATGTTTCGTTTAACTGCTCATTAATTTATTAACAAGTGTGTTCTCCCTCACCACCCAGTCCCTCCTTTCTTCTCTCTCCATGCCTCCAGCACTCCTTTCTTGTTTCTCATTGCCCCTGTCTTACCCTTCCTCTTCTATCCTCCCTCACTTCCTCCCTTTCTTCTGCCTCTCCCACTCTCTCCTCTTTCCATTTCCAGGATACTTGATGCGAGCACAAGTGCTGCTGTTGGTTCACCATCATTTTTGGTTGAGGACCATTGTGTCCCGATCACTTCAAGTTCCTACAAGTTTTTTAAATGACCCCCAAGGTCGGCAATTATGGCCACCACAAATCTACCCCCAGCATGTCCCCCATTTTTATTTGACAAACAAGATTACCACAGTCCCCCATTAATAAACACCCTTCTCACACACTCCGCCTGTTTGACAAATACACTTGCCACATCCCCCCATTTGACCGATACGCTCATTGTAATTCCCACCACTCTTCAAACCTGACACCTGTGTATAGCATTTTCACTGTTACTACCACAGATTTTGATATAGACTCCAATTCAGCCTCAAAAGTCCCTCTGAAAGTCCTAGCATTATTCACAAAAATAGCTAGGATGCAAGCTATTAATATTATGTTAAAAATTCAGTGCTCATCAACATGGCTACATGGCTGTAGTTATAATAATGAGCTGATCCCCTTGGTGTTAAAAAAAAAAAATTATTTAGTTTAATCTTGGTTTTGTAAGATAATATGAGTTAATTTACCTCAACATATCCTCACTGGTAACTAACACTTCAGTGGTAGTTATGCTAGTTATTTTAGCTTGTTAAAGTAAAGAATATAATAGGGTTTGTATTTCACCACAGTCTATTCTTGTCTAATATTATACACAAGAATGTGTCTGATGTTGAAGCTACTTAGACTTGTAAATAGCTTCGCTGATGGTCGCTGGTAAATTACATCCCTCAGCCTTGAATGGCTCTTCAGCTCCATTGGAATCAAGCTATAGGACAGTGTTCTGTGGTTGCGTACCTTCAAATACCTTCTTCATTCTTGATGAAGCATCTCATTGGGGGAAATGAATACTACACGCTATTTGAGTGCATGTAGTACATAGTAACAGAACCCTCATGAATGGATCATGAATGTGACTGGGTGAAGACACAACTAGAGTCAAGTGTGACTGGTATTGTTAGCTAAGACTTGTTTTCCCATAATCTTTAAAGGACCACTCAAAGGAACAAGGAGTGCGAGTGTGTCGACCAGATCACTGAATCAAGGACACATTGACCTCGGCCCATCAAAAAGCCCTGCGTTGTTCTTGGGTGTTGCCTCCCCCCCCCCCCCCACTTTCTTTCATGATGCTATGCTAATTGGAGCGAAAATTCCAAGCAACACAGAGCGAAGGTTTCACACAGAGAAGGTAAATTATGAGCAGTTGTTCGACACGCCCCTCGCTCCCTTTAAATTCCTCATGCTGCTGTGTCTTCATTTCAATATTTAATTGCTGAGTGTGTCCATTATTCACGCAGTGGCGGATGTACTGTAGCAGAGGCAGCAGCACAGATGCCTGGTGCTGGAGGGCCAAACCCAGACCAGCGTGGCGCGTGTGTGTATGTGCGTGTGTGTAAGAGGACTAGATCAAGAGAACAGTCAGGAAGAATGCCAATGTTTTGACAAGTTTGAAGGCTCATGCTGGTTTGGGTTTTTTGCTTAATCTATTTATAAATATTGCAAAACAGGTGCTATTTGCTCAGTGAGAAAATGATACAAATGATACGAGATCCTCAACTTTTTATTTTGGAATCTCATTAGCCGAAGAGTATGAAAATATGAAAATAATTTTTAATAAGTCTTGATGAAGAAGGATACCTCAGCTTGCTTTCAAATGGTTGTACTATTTAAATATACAGTATATTCAAATACCAGGATGTGTTCATACACCTCAAGGTCTAAAGATGTTTAAAACATTTCATAATGTAAAAGTTCCTGTTTGTTTTTTAAATAATAAATCTTTGTTTTAAGTCATTTTCATTTATACAGCACAAAGAAACAAGGTTAATCAAAATGGCACACAACAAAATCAACTAAGACAAGACAAACGTTTGAAAGGGAGTAAATAAAATATGAATCTGCTCATTTTACAAAATATTTCAGCTCTTTCAGAAACAGGATTTGTACATAATTAACAGAAAATATAAAACTATTGAATGCAACTGACAGATTGCAAGAGAGAACAAGTGATAACCAAACATAGTTTTCAAACCTCTGAAGATAAAGAGGTTTAGACATCAGTGAGAGAGTGGAACATCTTAAAACATCTGATTAGAGGATGATAGGGCTCAAGAGGTGGAATGTATGACACTGAGGTCAGATGAAGAGCCATGAAGAACTTTAAATAATGGAACCTATTGAATGCCTTACATCTGAACATATAAGACAACAGTCCATGTACTCTAGGCAATTTGTGAATGCAGGGCAGATTTGACAGCCCTAATGGGATATATCAATTAGTCAAAAATACTTTGAGAGGTTTGCTGCAAAAAACATTTCTTTTAGAATAGATATAAATTTGTATATAGAATTTGTTGAGCTTTTTGTAGGCTTATCATATCAAGTAGAACCCACAGGCCTGAATTTTTTAGCTTGCTGGTGCAGCGTGACTTCAGACTGGAAGGTTAACACATGGGCCTGCAGATATGGGAGCACAAAAGATCTTTATGACGGCACATCATCAGTAATTAAAAATCAGAATCTGAAACCAGAGACCCCTTACTGAGCTTTTTAATGGACTATGAAGAGTCATGAGAGGACCCCTAAAGCACTTGGTCAGATTTTGTGAAGGGTACAGAGGGAGCCACAATAATAGGCCTCAGACAAAGTGCTGTTTTTGACAAGGATTCCATGCGACAGAAAGCTGCCAGTGAGCACTATTGTCGAAAACTTTTATCT
This sequence comes from Lepidarchus adonis, assembly GCA_037576955.1. Classification (NCBI taxonomy): domain Eukaryota; kingdom Metazoa; phylum Chordata; class Actinopteri; order Characiformes; family Lepidarchidae; genus Lepidarchus; species Lepidarchus adonis. The sequence goes on along the minus strand of JBBIGC010000125.1, from coordinate 23,469,154 downwards.
GCAAACTAAGCCTCTAAGGATGCACTAGATGGCCTAAAAACTTTGCCATAGACTCGTAGACATGAACATGAGGGTCCGTGTCATGCTGGAGCACAAAATCAGAGCTGCTTCAGCTGAATTCGCCATTTTGTTCTGAAACATGGCTGGGTCTCAAATTATCTAACAAATGTGTTAAATTTCAATATACTGTTCATTTATCTTTCATTTCTTCATACTCTGAGGTTGTAGTGTGAAACAATACAGGAAAATATATGTGACAAATAGCAATAGCTTTTTATGAGAAAAATCTAAAAACATTTCCAAAAGCTGGTAATGTATTGGTTTTGGAAAATGGCCAAATGTTTTTTAGCAATTTACCAACACTTTGCCAACACTTTTGGTGAAAAACTCTGCTTACTGTCATACCTGTCACATTAAGAGTTAATGGGCTAGCGACAGGCTAATGAGTCTAAGGCTGCAGTATCTCTATTCTAATGGAAGCTAAGGTGTGACATGCTCTTGGTTCTTGGTTTGGATGTTTTGTGTTGGAAGTACAATTAGCACTGAGCCTTTATATTATCAAAAGATTCTTTCATGACCCACACAATAGAAGATTTCAAAAGAGGTTGTTTTATGCCATCGCTTAAAAGAACCCATTTTAGTACATGTATTAATCATGTACAAATAAGCTTATAGAACCTTTCAATTGACAGTTCTTGAAAGAACTTTTAAAATATAAATTTTCCATGAGAAAACTCTTCAAATAAAGAGTCACAAAGGATTTTTGAGTGATGCTATTGAAGAACCATTTCCCTAAATGGTTTTCTAAAAAACGAACCAGTGTGGTAGAACGGAACAATATTTTTCCCAGAACAAAAAGGAAAGTCACAGGATAGTGTAATACTGTTTTTGGACCCATAGTTAATAAATTTTTTCAGAACACTCCATATGTAGGATAGAAAGCTACAGTGATCAGTCATAACATTATGACCTGTCCCAGGGTGGGGCATATTAGGCAGTGAGTGAACAGTCCATTCTTAAAGTTGTGCTGCAAGCAGGAAAAACTGTATAACATAAGGATTTGAGCAACTTTGACAAGAGCTTTATTGTGATGGCTTGGCAGAGTATTTAGAAAACAAAAGGACTTATGAGGTGTATGCAGTATTTAGTACCTACCAAAAGTTATCCATGGAAGGACATCTCGTGATTCAGTGACAGGGTCATGGGCACCCAAGGTTTACTGATGCATGTGGATAGTGAAGGCTAGACTGTCTGCTCCAGTCCCAAAAAATCAGCTCCTCTTGCACAAAATGTTAATGCTGGCTCTGCTAGAAAGCTGTCAAGTGCACTGTTTCAGCAGCATGAGGGGGTCATAATGTTATGGCTGATTGGTAAAGACTGTATAAACCTAAAGAAAGTAGAACACATTGAAAGAATCATTTAGGTGTAAGCTAGAATATATGAAGATTGTATAGCCTATAGTCCATATAGTGTAGCAAGAAGAAAACCTCCACAGTTAGACGGCATGGAATTAATTAATTTTGCTTTGATCCATTAACCAAACGGAGCACTCAGTTTGTTATTGCTAGCTCTTATGTTTAGAAAGGCACTCCAGGCAATTTTGTATGAAATAGTGAGATCTCTAAAAATGTCCATTTGAGTTTATCTTTTGTTTCAAGTACAGACGCATAAAACACAGTATTTAACAATGTAGGAAATATTTGCTAGTGACAGTTATGAATAGCTTCTATTAACAAAATAAAAATAGCTGGAGTGTTTCTAGGTGTTGGAGACATATTGGTTTTGGACTGCAAAGGATTTTCAATTCATTGTGCGAGCAGAATAGTGAGTAATCCTGAATGCAGTGCATCACAAAATCTCTGCAATGGTGGATTAGCTCTAATAGTTAGCAACTGTAAATCTTAGTAAGTGTGCCTTGCTCTGACTGAACCTTTATGATACTTTAAGTCCTGTTTTGGAAAAAAGAGCCCTAATGTCTTAACCTGATTTAGTTCAGAAGAAACTGTTAAGCTGTGTCTCAAACTGTGTACTTTTGCAATGCTGGCCAACAACAAGGACCAGAACCAATGTATTACCAATACGAAATACAATGCTATATAGTGTACTAGTAAGGTCCATGTGATATATGGACAGAATGATGCTACTTTACAATAAGTATCTCTTATACACAGTAACAACACTTCAGCAACGCATCACAATTGAGGGTGAGGATACATGTGTGTAATGAGTAAAACATTCTGTAATTACACAACCCAAATTACTGTAATCCATCTGTAGCAATGGATACCTTATAGTACTACGTCTTGTCTTGTTGCACACATTGTTAATGAGTAACTAGACCATTATTATGGAGACTGGTTGGAGTAGCACTAATGAGTGTAGAAATTCTGCACACTAATGAGTGTACTGACATTCAGTGGATAGCAAAGAAAGTATTTTTAATTTTGCAGGGAAACATGCTTTCTTACTGTATATATGACAATAAACATTTTAAAAATGCTTTGAAATGGAAGTGTGTGGAAATAGAAGCATAGAGTGCTGCTGCATGTTTGCATTCAACTATCGAAGGCTGATGTGGCAGAAGAGATTAAGCTCTTAATCATAAGTTCTCCCTATTTCACAATGTTCTGCTTCATAATATTCAAGCATTTTCCTGGGCCGTTCTCTCAGTTCTGGAATGTTCTCCCCAAATCACAATGTCTCTCTATGCTTAAATTGTTCTTTGTAGTTTACATTGTTCTAGAATGTTCTTCCCCATATTCATATTGTTCTGCAATATTCTCCAAGGTCCATTTCACCCTTTACAGTTTTTTAATTTTGGGGAATTTTCAGCTTTTAAAATATTCTCCCTAGTTTACACAGTCCTATAATGTTCTCCTGTATTCACACTATTTTAAAAAAACCTTAATATTCACACAGTTCTACAGTATTTTCTAGTTTACTGGATTCTCATTTTCACCATTCTACAATCCCCATTCTCATTGTACTACAACGTTCTCATCTCATTCCTTCCAGAATATTCTTGCCTTATTCAGATTGTGAGTGATTTTTATTCTCCTAGCATACTGTTAAATAGAATGTGCTATCCTTTATACAGTGTTCTAGAGTTCTCTCCATCCACATTTCTTTCAGTTGTTGGTTGTTTAATTATTTCAAGTTACACTGTTGTAGAACGTCCTCCCAATATTGTTTTCATCATTCACAATATTCTAGAATGTTCTACTAAGTTTCTTCAGTTCTTGTATATTTTCCTTATAATATTGTTCTGCACTCTCAGTTGAACCACATACTATGTAGAGAAAAAATCCCCAGGACTTTGCATGCACAGGATCCTAGCCTGATTTTTCTCTTTATTATTGAATTAATCAGTACATAGATGCAGAAGCTTTGCTGTGCTAGTTGAGTGCACACCCAGTGTCCTTAGCATCTGCCTCGACCAGATTTCCACAAGAGCCGTGTGATTATTGACACAGGCCTTCAAAGAGCCATGTCCTGCTTTGATCTCGTGCCATTGTCTGGCTCTGCCAAATAATCTCTGGCTTAGGGTGAAAAAAAACAATAACCCACTTCATATTTATCATTTAGAATGTACCAGTGTGAGCACCAGGGCTCAGTGTGATGTGGTGGTTTGTGTGCGTGGGGGTGGGGGGTGATTAGCTGGTTGCTTGACTGTCGCTGGGTTAACTCCAGAGTGCCAGCTCTTCTGAATTAAAGGTGGCAGGTGTATGTTTGTGAGAAGAGTCTCAGGACACCGTGGAGGCGTAAAACATACACTACAGCACAACCTGTAATCAAAGATGGGAGGACACAGAGAGACTGCATGGCAGGAGGCAGGTTTCTTCAAAAGCACTGTTGCTCATTTCTCCACCCTGAAAGATTAATGTCGCATTGCTGCTTCTGAGGGAGTGTGCTGCCTGTCAAAAGTTTGGGTACACTAAGCTTCTTAGAATGTTTTCATTTTCAGAGGTGGACAAAATACATTTACTTGAGTGCTGTACTTAAGTACAGTTTTTGAGTATCTGTACTTCACCTGAGTAGCTGAGTAGCTGAGGGGCTAAAAATGAGTGCGGGAACTGGACCAAGTATGAAACCAAAATCGGATTGTTTATTAAAAGTTACAACACTGACTACCCACCGAAACGCTAAGAAAGAGAAAGGTAAGGAACTATGTCTAGACTATGCAATTCCAAGAGTTTGAGACATCTGTGTAAGATAATGGCCAAAAATAAATACAAATAATTGCTTAATTCATTATATATTCTTTTGTACTTTTATTATATTATATTTATTATATTAATTATATTTATTATATTAATTAAAAATGTTTGGAAGCAAGTACTGTATGACTGTATGACTTTCAATTGTATTGGAGTAACATTTAAACTGTACTTAGGTTAGGTACCATGTGCGTCTCTGCTTTTATGAAAATTTATACTCTCATAACACACCGATCCTCATAACATCCCTGAAAAAGTGACCCTATAAGAAGAGAGAAAAAAGTTAATGTAATGTAGGTTAGTTTATTGCAATTGTAATCCAAGACGTTTTTAGCATCCATTGAAAGGTCCCTTTGAAAACCAAAAGGCATTTTTTTGGCATCACTCCAAATTTTTGTGGACCATTTACTTTTAAGATGTCCCCAAATTTTTGGTTTGCACTTTAGGCACAGGTTCCTGCTGGTTTCAGCAACTGTGCTGTCTTTTGTCTGCTCCTTTTATAGAGGCTGCTTCCAGGCCTCTGAGCATTCCAAAAAGCAAGCTGCTATAATTTGTCCCTTCACTTTATGCCCTGCCACCGTAAGTAACGGCACTGAAGCACCTTGAAAGCTGCCATGGAGAGAGTGACTCTTTTTTTCAGATCTATCATCGCAGTGTTGGTGACAGAGGGTTATTACTGAAGCCAAAACAGGGAGATAACAAATCCAGAGGAGATAAAAAGGATTGATGCCTCTCCAACAAGGCGAGCGCATGAATGGCATCACATGACCCAACCTCCTCCAGCTCCCTGCACTCCAGCCCGAGTACCCCCCCCCCCCCCCCCCAACACACACACACACACACTCTCTCCCAGCTAATAAATCCCATTTATGCCCTCATTGTGACCCTTCAATCATCCCACATTCATGGCTTAAAATAACAGTCCGCCCTGGTAGGGGGGTTGGAGGAGAGAGGAGGGCATGTCGCGTTGGGCTGATGGTGTGGTTATTAATTGTTTAAGAGATTATTATCTCATTACTGTATGTGCAGGAATGGCGTCAGCATGGGGTTAAAATGATTTATGTAAAGTTCACCCATTCGTGATTAATTTGGAGGGATGTGTAGGTGGTTAATCAGAAATTTGACAGGGCCACATATGAAATGATCAATTATGGGTGGGAAAAAAGCCCTGATGATAATAAAAAACATCTCCTCTATGACGAGCATATGTCCTCTAGGTTTATAGTAACTCACCTTCATGCTAACTGTGCCAGGGCAATGGGGTGATCTGCGAGAGGAGCTGTGGTAAGTGTTACTATAAACAGCATATTTAAAGAACTAGATGGTTGAGAATATTATTTTTGACTATTACAAAAATACACGAGAGCAAGCAGAGACTTGACAGAGAAATTAGTGTCATTATTTTAAAAAATTAACATAGCTGTAGTTTTGTATTTACAGGGGATCTTCGAGTTACGTCAGGGTTCCGTTACGCTGACGAAAGTTGGAATTTGCGCTTTAAGCTTACATTAGTCAAGAACTGACTGTTCACTTATTGCCTATTATATCCCACTTCTTGACAGACGTTTGGGATGAGATTATTAGATAATTCATTTTACACACTTGACCTTTCCGTGGTGTTAATTTTGTGGCTGATTGGTGTATGTTAACTGGCTCATACTGGTCCATAATTTACATGGAAGCTACATCAGCTCATTTTGAATCCACTGTTCTTGTGATGTACTTACTTATCCATCTGAACTGGTCAAAAGTGGTACTGGGCTGCTTTAATACATGACATCCAATCAGAACAGAGATCTTTTAAACAAATCAGTCTTTAAAAGACCGAAAAATGGTAGGAAAATTGTCATAAAATATTTTCTCTGTATCACTGGTCTTAGTTTACGGTTTTCCTGTTGTATTCTCTTCTTTTCCTCTCATTCTCTCTCTCTCTCTCTCTCTCTCTCTCTCTCTCTCTCTCTCTCTCTCTCTCTCTCTGCCTCCTGTTCTTCATCAACACATGCTCCTGCACTTGCAGTCACCAGCTCCATTCCCACCACAACAGACAACCGTAATTCATGGGCATAATTAGGCCGATTGGAGCCGAGCTGGGCTGCGTCCAGGACAGACAGATATGGGTCAAAGCAGTTAGCCAGTCATCGCAGGGACTGGCGGAAGATGGTGGTGGTGGGGGGTAGGGAGTTGCACCACTGACAGGTCCACTCCCAGAAGAGCCCTTTGATTGACAGCGGTTAGACTTCCAGCTTGCTCCCGCAGCATGTGGGCAGCTGATTCACGGGTCATGCGCTTTACAGAGAGGAGCTGGCACAGACTCACACGCACACATGCTACTTCTACTGTCTGCATACGGGATACACTCACTAAAGCCGCTGTCACTCTGATTAAAGACTGTTTGTGTTTTTACATACTGAGCAGATTGAGGACAAAGAGGCTGAGACAAACGTACTACTTGGTACAAGTGAGTCCACACTTAACCCCGGAGAACGCCATTATTCTGTATTTATTCTGATGAGCCGTGATTCAGTAACCACATTGAATTGTTTGTCAATCTCTAAGAACCATTTGTTTGAGGTGAAGAACCCTTTTTCCACCCAAAATTAACTGACTGATCCAATTTTAGCATCAACAGCTGCAACCAACTCTTTATATAAGTAGTGATCAGTATTTCACTTCACTCTGCATCAATTCTAGCCCACTCTACTCTGCAGAATTACTCAAACACAGCAGAGAGCCGAACATCCTGACAATTTAAGGTCCTGCCACAACATCCTGATGGGTCTGAGATCAAGACATTTACTAGACCACCTTCTTTTAAACCATACACAGGTGGAGTTGCTTTTTAGTATTTGTTTTTGTCTTTGCTGCATATAATAAGCAGTTAATGCAAATACACCAGTGTTCGAATATTCGACTAAAGGTTAATCTGTACCTATTAAATAAGCTGATATTTAGTATTGTATCAATTGCCATTAATAATCAGTATTACTTAACTGATATGTTTAATACTCATTCCATAATTTAATATTAACTAATATACTATTTACTAATAATATATACTCAAGTCTAATGAGTAGAATTGTGCTTATAGACATTTTGCTATGTTACTACAATGCCAGTGGTATCATGCCATATACATTTTTTATTTCAATGCACATTACATTACAATTATTACTATTCTGTATGAAACTTAGTGTGGCGGAATGTCCTTATGAACTGTTATATTTACCCTTATTTTGACATGAATTTTTAAAATTGTTCTTATAATTAGGCATATAATCTAGAAAAAAGCCCATTTCATTACTCTAAATATTTCTTCACTTTGTATTATTGAAATAGTTAAAAAATTATTCAAAACCTTTGAACAGTGCATTATAAATTCTTACTATATAAGTTAAATTGCTTTTTGGATTCCCCCCTTTCCTGAATGAAATAAACCATTTGAATTTTAAAATAGCAAGGCATAGCTCCTGTTCTCATTGGGTGTGTGAAAAATGCAGGCATGTACTGTAGGACAATCTAATTAGTTTATGGCTTACAGGACACTTTCTGAAAATCCATCAAGCTGGAATTAAGGCTGTGTGCTGAACTGTGTAATTTACTGAAGGCCCAGTGACAGGGGAAAGAGTTACACAGCAGTTCTGATATGACCACTCATCACCAACCGCACCACAAACAAAAGCTGCTGGATGTGGTGCTCCTTACTCATCTAAATGCAATTAAAGCAACACAATGTGTAGCTCCCAGGTGTATGAGTGAGGTGTGTGGTGATGAGAGTGTTGTATCATTCCATTCAGTCCTTTCTTCTTGTTTAATGCTGTTCTGTTCGTATGCATTAATGCAGCTGCTCTGTCACTAGATCCAAGGTGAGGTTATGGTGAAATGAATCACTTCTGCTGAAATTATTTATTATTTATTATTATTTCACATATTTTTGGCCTCACCCAATTGCCAATCAGAAACTCCTACTATTTTAAGAACCTTCCCCTAGTTTTGCCAGGTTATTTGCTCTGGGAAATTATAATTCTATAAGGTTGTAAAGGGCAGCTGGTTAATAAACCATTTCACAAGAGAATAATGATTTTTCAAGTACTGCCACATGTTTCATTTTGTTACCACTAAGATAACAGTACATTCAAGTAAATGGTAAAATTCTAGAAAATATGTACTTCTTCAGCTTTATTGAATTACTACACCAGCTACTCTTACTGTATAAGGCCACACGACTACCACACTCAGCAAAGCTAGTTGGTTTACACAAGATATACTTGTATGTTAATGAGTCTAAGCATATATCATAATATGGCAATAATTTTTACCCACATTCCCATAGAAAAAAACAATGATGGAAAACAGATGCAAGTAGTGAGCTATGGAATGATGACGTGTCCTCAGAGGTCTATGGGAGTGGAAGCATAATATATGTTCAGAAGCACCAGCAGCAAAAGAAGCATACAATTTACAGCGACCTTTTCCCAGTCCATAGGGTTTGCTGGAGCCATGATTGTCAGCACAGATACAAGCTATTTCCAGCCCCTGAAAGGCAATTACACCAGCCCACTTTTCAGGGAGTGGAAGAGAGGAACAGCAGGAAGTGGTTTTAGGAGACAGAGATAGCAGTGACATGGGGCTTAATTAGGCAGCACATGCTCTGTGACACGGCTGGAGACGCACAGTGGGTCAATGACAGAGGTTTAATGCATATCACAGTTTACCATGGGGTTCTTGCTTTGGTGACATCACTATGCACACCAAGCCAGTGTGACCAAATCTGCACTTAGATTCGATGCCAATGAAGTGAGTAGTGAAAAATTATTTATATGTTGTAAAGAAATTAATTTGTTAAAAAAAAATAACTTTAAAAAGTTTTCTCTTTTAAAATGTTTTCTTCATATGTTCTAAAAGGCTGCTGTATATTCCATGAATTTAATATTTGATGTTGAATGAAAATTTCAAAACAGCCCAGACACTTAAAATAGTTTTTACAGTGTATACTACCAAAAGAAACAAATGGCCTCAGTTATGTTGTAGATATAAATACTTTTAATGAGTTCAATTTCATTGTGTTACATTGGTGAGAGCATCTGTTAGTGTTTTACTGTTGCTAAAATCTTTCACTTTTGAAGTATAACATTTTATTTAAAGCTAAAATTATTTCAAGTACAGACTATCAAACTTCATTTTAAATGCTGATTGATGCTGGATTTACTAAGAAGTAACTACTGTCACTATTTGCAAAAAAACCCACCAGTGGTGTAATTTGCCAAAACGTTTCTAAAAATGGTAAAATAAGTTTTTCATATTCTCTGTAGAGGACAAATCTTTAAAATGTAGTGAACAGTTTCTGTTTATTTGCTGAATTTAACATATACATAGATCTGTGATATGAAAATTAAAGTAGTTCAATAACTTTTTCTAGTATATTACATTCAGCAACAATTCTGCATTCAAATGTGCAGTAGTTTGCTCTCTACAAAGTATGCTTAGGAGAATGCTTCTAAGAAATTTGAGGGGGTGAGGGGCACATGTCTGTACCTCTCTCAAATACCCACTTCGATTCATGTCCATTTTCTGAGCTGTGAAGATGAAAAGTCTTACATTTACATTTACATTTATTCATTTGGCTGATGCTTTAGTCCAAAGCGACTTCCAGGTACAGGAAAAATCAAGCATAAATTCAGACATGACAATACTGATGGGTGAGTTACAGGGAGTTCAATACAATCTTCTTAGTCATAGAAAACAGTGCAGGTGCTACAACAGTGCAGATGATAAGAGCTACAACATTAATATCTGAAAAATCATTAATAGCTTATGAGTAAAGTCTTGCATTTCTGTAAGACAGATGGATTGTTTTTATGGTGAAGAATAAAAGTAAAATAAAGCAATGTGTCCGACCTTGTGGCTCACTAGCTAGGCCTTCATTCACCTGGCGAAAAATCAAAGAATGTCAAAGAAATTAGCAAGAAGACTTTGAATTGAGGAAGGAATTCAGCAATAATTTACATTGCCGACAGATGCCATTAGAATAGATGCGAATTCTGTTCACTTTAGTGATTGTAATACGTTAACATGGGCTCTTTTTCATACATGTATCACTACACATTTCTTTCTTTTTAACGCAAATAGTTTATGAAATTGACTGCCTATATATAAATTCACAAAAGTAGCTCAAATGCAGTCTTGTGAAAAAATAAGCACATCTCATTGAAATTTTTTCAACAAATATTTATAGGAAAATATTTCACCATATTAATACAGTGACTAAAGATAAAGATGACCTACTTGAACAAAGCCATAAATCAGTTGCATGGGAGAAGTATGAACACCCTAAACTGGTGTTCAATATTAGCATTATTTAGCAGGTTGAACCTGATATATAGTGTCTGCTGTTCTTTTGGTTTTGAAGTATCACCATACCTTCATTCTAAAGAACCATCTTAGGCCTTTAGAAAAAATAGGTTGTAGATTATTATTAGTCTGGCAAATGACTAAAAAATATTTGAATGAAATATTTTCTCTGTAAGGAAAATAATTTGCAAATAGAGTATGATTTGTATAGCAAATTCAGCCCAAGAGCAGACTGTTTACACCCCAAACATTTCATCATGGGATTTGCTGGTAACTCTTAGAGCTGCTTGTGTGGAAATTCTTATGTCTACACTCACACACAGACACATTTTATTTCAGGAGAAAGCCTCTGCTATCAAAAACACTAAGCAAATACCAGGCTTTTGGAATAATGTGCCCTGGACAGACAAAAATTAAAGATTAAACATTTTGGCCACAGTAATATTAACATGTGTGACATCAGCCAAAGACGAAGATAAGTGTCATATCAATTGTGAAGTGTGGTCTGGGGCTACTTTGCTACTTTGTTGACTGCACATTGATTCTACTATTTATTGATAGAACTAATAATTCTACATCTTATCAAGGATTGAATTGTACAAATGAATGATCCTAAGCACACTAATCAATTCACCAAGGAATTGCTTAAAAACAAAAAAATGGAGGGTTATGGAATGGCCCTTTTGAAATATATATATATATTACATTTCATAAAGGTAGTGCATGCAAGAAATCTCTCAAAGACCTCACAACAGAAAGAAAGTTGTATAGAAGAGTGGCCAAACATTTCAGCAAGCCAATGTCAGATACTTGTGGACAATTATATAAAATGCCTATAAAACTTTATTTTAACATCTCAGGCCAAGAGTGAAATTATTTTACCCACAAAATAATATTACATGTACTGATAATTTTGTTGACTTAATTATTGAAAATTTTCCTTTTTGTGGTTTTGTTCAAGTATGAATCAAATTTGTCTGTAGACACTGTAGACAATTGTAGTACTTAGAAAAATAAAAAGCTTTAATGGGATGTATTGATTCTTCACATGACTGTGGGTCTTAATCCTCAAGCACCACTGTATTTGGCAAAAAAGATTCTTGTGGTCTGCAGAGCTGCAGCAGACTGTTTACTCTGCATGGCTAAATTAACATCTGGGCCTAGCTTCTCCCAGCTTGGAGGAGTCACTTGCTCTCATTAATGTGGGGAGCGGCTCTAATTGAGCATGGAGCACACCTGTAATGTGTATGTGGGGGGTAGTTATGAGGGTGGCATCTTGTGACCCCAGCCCCTAGAGTGGTACATTCAACCATCTATAAAGTGCTGAGTCATTCTGCAGCGTGTGTTTGTGCATGCACATGTTTGTGTGTGTGTGTGTGTGTGTGTGTGTGTGTGTGTGTGTGTGTGTGTGTGTGTGTGTGTGTGTGTGTGTGT
>JBBIGC010000125.1:23438298-23450102 GCA_037576955.1 Lepidarchus adonis | reverse complement strand
GAGAGAGAGAGAGAGAGAGAGAGAGAGAGAGAGAGAGAGAGAGAGAGAGAGAGAGACAGACAGACAGACAGACAGATGGATAGATGAGACAAAATGCAGTTAAGGACAGGCTATACTAAAAATAACCTCAGATATTATTACCCATTGATTCTGTAGATTGCTAATGACCTAGCATTTGTCTGCAATTCTCTGCTGCCATGTAAGTTCATATGTCATTTTTACATTGGGCAAACAACCTGTAACAGTTTTAGTAACATGCTTGCAATCTCCTGCAATCCACGGTTGGCTTGGGTAACTTGAGCAAAATGACAAGAATGAGGAAAATGCCTCATGACGTTAAAAGGGATGACAAGGAATGACAAGGAACAGGGAAATATTTCATGACATACAAAGGAAAGGATGAGAGATAGGAGATGCAAGGCTCAACATAATAGGCTAAGACTAATAGGTGAACTGGAAAGGCTTTTTTGTGATCTTTCCATTGGCTGAAGATTTGCATGACATCTGTATGTTGTTTGCATAAGCTGTTGGCTGTGGACGAGGCATGGCTGTTGATGTACTGGGGCCTTTTAAGGCCATGACTCACTGTGGTTGCAGAGAATAACCATGTTTATCAGCATTTACACATGCACAATAGGACTGTATTGCATGTTTATGGAATGTTTAGTCATCCATTCAGTCTTAGTTGCCTCTTCATTTAGCCTTTTTTCTTTTCTCTCATAGAAGTTGCTCATCATAGCTTACATTGTTGAAAAACCATTGGCTCCCAGACTCCTAATTTAATTTGCTCCAGTGAGCAACTTTATTGTTTTTTTAATTGATTAGTGGACCATGTACACCTTCACGATACATTACACTTCTGTATTTTTCACCAGCAGAACACACACTGGTGACTTCATGTACATGCAAGTAACCCATGCTGTGGGCGCTGAAGCCCCTCCCCTTACCATGACAGATGCTGGTTTGTGTTTTTGATAAGAACAAACTGGATAGTTGTTTTCATCTTTGTTACGAAAAACTCAAACCCTGTTTTTTCCCCAAAGACAAGCTGAAATGTGGACTCATCTGACCACACCACATGGTCTGCAGTCTTTCAGTCCATCTGGGATGAGCTTGGGCCCAGAGGACTTGCCAGCGTTTCTGCATAGACTTGATATAAAGCTATATACCTTACGTAATACACTTTCAAGTACTTCTTAGCCCAAATGACTATTTGTCACAGTAGCATGATGGGTAGGCAATGCTACATGAGGGCTCAAAAATCCTGCACATTCAACATGAGTTTTCAACCTTGCCTTTCATGATGTTTCTGAATTTTCAGAATCTTTTCACAAAGATGTTCCCAATCTTTCCCAATCATTGGCAAATGTTCCCTTTGAACGGAATAATAATTTACTCTTGAATTTTGGCCCAAAAAAGTTAGCAAAAACTGCTTTCAAAGACTGGGCCGTTGATAAATGCTACCTTAATACTCAATCATGATACTTCACCTGCCAGTTAGCCTACTTAATCTTCCAAATTGGTGTTACTGTGAACGTTATTTTTATTGTGAAGAACCCGAAACAGAGGCTCAAATGCATCTTAACAGGATTAATGAAGTCATTCAAAGCACGCAGTCAAAGTCCAGGCAGGAGTAAAAAAACGAGGTAAATGTGTAGCACAGATCCAAAACCAAAATAGTAAACAAAAGCAACAGAGGTCAAAAAACAAGGCAGACTAGAGAGAAATGCTCAGTAGGTTTTACAGAGCAAAACAATACTTCGGAAAGCATGAAGTGGATCTTCCTGCTTAAATAGGCTAAAATTCAGGTCAGGCTGATTGGTGTGATTGACATGACCTCAGTTCTCCAGACTGAAACTTTAGAGCTGTATTTCCATCCTGATCTTGCTGCTCCTGACATTTATATTGCTTTTTACAGCAGATGTTGTCACAAAGCAGTTTTACAGAAGCCCCTGCTGAGCAAGTCGAGGAAAACTGAGCCATGGAAAAACTCTCTAAGCTATAAAGAAGTACCAAAGCTCAGAAAGGGAACCCATCCTCCTCTGGTCGACACCCTACAGGTGTTTATTTGTGTTTGTTTTCCAAAATACAGTTAACAGTAAAAGGAATACAATAAAAATTATTTGTATATTTGACAGTTAATAAAAGGAATTCATATATCACAGATTTTTTTTATTGCATTTCCAGTTTTCCAACAAATCAGTTAGATTTTAATTAAACCTTTGCTTTAATGTACACATGAACATCATAGGACTTTATTCCAAGTAGTTCTGGAGCATTTCTGTTTGTGCAGTTGTCATGGAAAATTCATATGATGTAAAGGGCAGATAGATTTTTTCAGTTGCTGTAAGTTATACAGTAATATATTCAGGATAGATCTGAACTTTACATAGTGAAAGGCTATCAAAAGTTATTTGGCCAACAGTATAAGAGCAGTAGATTGACCAATGGCATGGATGACTGCTGATATTACCAACCCACACCATCAAACCTCTGCCCCCCCACCCCCTGATCTAATACCATTTCATTAAATACACATACAGTATATATACAATCCTGGGACTTCTCAGACCTTTCCCAATTCTGCACAGCTGTTCCCTTAGCCATATGTTCTGTTTGTTTAGCGTGCCACTGAGGAGCTCTTTTGTAAATAATGTTGTTCAATATTGGCTAGATTTCCATTTGAGGGCAGCTGTGGAGCAGAGTAAAAACATACTGTTTCAGATCACATGCCGTTGGCATTGACAATCTGTGGAAATCTGGCACTCAGCCTAGAGAGAAGCATGAGAGAGAGTGAGAGAGCGAGAGTGAGAGAAAGAAAGAAAATGTCTATGTGTATGTAAGCTCTGTCCATTTCTTGGTTCCAAAGTATGTGATGCAAATATCATACTCTCCGTGTTGATCTGCTATATTGCACCCTGAGTACAAATGCATAATTCAGCATCTGAGACCATAAAACATTCCAGAGCTTAGCATCCCATGATATACACTGACTTACTGTAGCCCGAGCAACCATTTTTGGTTTTACTGTGAAACCTAACACACTGTAATGAACATCAGGCCACTAAAATCAACTCTGTGGCACTTATTTGCAGCGCCCGGCTTTGCTTTGAAGTCTGTGCCATCTGCACGCTTTGCCAGGCTGAGACTCTCAGATGGTAGTTTCTGACAAGAGCAGTCCAGGGGCCTTATTTATCAACGTTGTGTGTGCAATAAAATCTGCATATGGGTGTTCACATGTAAAATTAGTTTTTAAAAGAATATTTTACAGATCTCACATACAAATGCATGTCCTTTACCCCAGAAGCAGATTTTGGGCTATAAAGTATGATGGAAATGCACCTTTTGATTCCAGAAATAGTCTTTTCTTTGGTAAAATGTTGATTCTTGGTGACCCAAAAACAGATCAATGTGTCAAACCCCAGGAGATTTTCAGGTTTTAGTGCTGCCCAGGTGTAAGATTTGCAACTCTGTGAAGATGGGAATGTTCTGGATGTATCTACTCCTAATAGGAATGTAAACTCCACATGAAAACCATTCTTTTGGTAAAGCTTTAACTTCATAAAATTTGCTAAGCCATTTCTTGTGTGATTTGTATTTTCTACTGTGCATCAGTCTTTCTAAGTTTGTCTCAGTTTATTTTTCCTTTCTGCCTCCATTTTAACTCTGCATCACTGTTCATGATTCAAGAACTTGCCCTGAATAAAACTCATGCATTCAGCCTCAACCTGCTTTTATACCTGTTTATACTTGACTTACAGTCAGCACTGCAATGGCCCTCAGCAAACTAAAGCCCCCCCAAACAAACAAACAAACAAAAACCCAACCAACCAACCTAAGAAACAAAGCTGTGTGTAAGGATTGAAACCAGTTTTAGCCTGTTTTACCCCTGACAGTTTAGACCTAATTCTTTATTTTAATATCTACTGAGGTCTTCTGTGAATTAAATAAAACACAGACTAATGATGAATGACCAGGTCTGTTCTTAGACTCACACAGCCATGTGCTGAAATGTTCAGAGATCTATAAACTCTATTCACCAGTCATGTGAGGACAGCAGATATTTGTTATCTTCCATGATCTTTTAAGTAAGAAACCTTACTTCATCGAAATCTAATCAATCAGACGAACTGATAAATATAAAACACAAACTAACCACCATTCCAAGTTTGATGCAAATATTTGAAGTAGCATTGTGTAGGAAAAGAATAGTGAAGGTTTTGAGTTGCTGATGGTATCAGTACTGTGCGAGGACATACATCTTTGACCATGACCTGACACCAAACACTCAGTCAGCATTGTACATGCAGTGAGAAACATAGCTCATGACAATCCATTAAATCAGGCTTTTTCACAGAGAAATAATTAGTTGCATCAGTTGTGTCCCCGCTGTTCTTGCTTATGTAGGCGTTGTGTACCTTATGGGGAATAAGCCATCAGCAAACTGCTGTCATTTCCCATTTTTTTAGTGCTTTAAATGCTAATTGTTTCTGATTTTTTTCCTTTCAGTTATATACTGCTCCAAAGCCCCAGTGACTGCTTGGTGTACAGTATTGTAATAAATACACCAAGACTAAATAAACAATTTAATTCATTATTAATACTAATAAAAATAAACATTATTTTGGCAAAGCAATATTTTGTTAACAAAAAAACTGTTAACAAAAGTTTAAAAAAAAGCTTTAAAAAAAATTGTCTATGCACATTTCAACTTTGAATTTCACTTTTCTTTTCTTTCATTTTTTGGACAACGGTTCACAAAATAAAAAATCAAAACGACAAAAAAGTTTAACAGGTTCCACCTGTTTTCCCTGTTCTTACCCCATTGGTTCTTGTTATTTGCTCAGCCACCGCTCATGTTTTATGTATCTCACTTGTGTTTCATTCAAAGCTCATCCCAGTGTTAATAAGGGCAGTGGTGGCCTAGTGGTTAGGACTTTACCCTTGGGATCTGAAGGTTGCAGGTTTAAGTCCCAGCCCAGGCACCACTGAGGTAACTCTTCAGTAAGGTACCGTCCCCACTTCACTGCTCCCTGGGCTCTGTTGATAGCTGCCCAATGCTGTACATGTGAATGGTTAAATGCAAAGGTTGCATTTACTGTAGTTGTTGTGCGCTGGTGTGTTCACAATGACAAAATAGTCATATTCATATTTAAAGAGGTTTAGTGTCTTTACTCCTTACATTATGTCAAACAACCCCATTTCAAAAAAGCTGGGACACTGTGTGAAAAATAAATAAAAATAGGATGCAATGATATGTAATTGTCATAATCACATATTTTACTCAGAATATAATATAGAAAACATATGTGGAAGTGAATCATATTACTAGTACATGAATAATATTAGATCATTTTTAATGAACAGCACGTCTTAGGGTGGGGCAAAAAACACAGAAAAAAAGAAAATGTTAGTGGTGTTAAAAAGAAACAGCTGAAACTTTGCAAATAATAAGGTCAATTGGCAACAGTTTAATTACTGTGTCCTCCTCCCTGGTTAAGATGTGTTGAAAGCCTTCAAATAAATTCATGCTCACACTGAACATTTTTGAAAAACTTGAGATTTAATTTAAAAATATATATTGCTAAGAAATAATTATTTTTAAGTTAACCAGAGTTAATTTAAACTTTTAATTAGTAATTAAACACTTCTTGTCCTATTGCCTTTAGCCACTCAGTTGACTAAGTTTCAACATTTTACATGTAGTTTGTGATTTATTGTGAATAAAATAAAGGTTCATGAGGTTTTCAAATCATTGCATTTTGTTTTTATCTACATACACAGCATCCCAAACTTTCAGGGTTTCACCTGGTTGAGTGTTTTGCTTTTTTCTTTGTGGAATCATGGATTTCTCTATACACTCAGTAGCTTCACATTTGTTTAAATACTTGGAATTCTGTAGCTCATAAATTACAATCATATTTCAGAACAAACATTCTGCTCAGGTTGCTTTCAATAACTGCTTTCTCTCTCCACCCCACAAGGTTGTATGTTGCCGTAATAAATTATTTAATAAGCCTAAAGGTTTGGAGGTTAGTACTACTGACCCTTGCAGTACTTTGTGTGGCCCACCTACAGTAGTAAGCACCTCCTGTGCTATGACCACAGTGATAACTTATAGGATCAAAGGTTAGACTCTGGGGAAATAAAGGGTTTGCACTCTATTGCTCTCTCTGGAACGAGACGCAAAGTGGGTCGATGTGTATCAGAGGATAATGGCTAAAGGACGTCATTTGATAACAGGCATCATGGCCCTGTGGGTCCACAGGGGGCAGCAGAATGGGGATGTGCTAATAAGAGGTCAGACTGATTTGTGGGACATCTAACGAGAAAGGCAAAGATTATGATCATCCCTGAGTGTGAGAGGTCCTTCTTGGGTTAGAGAGGTTATCAGCCTGAGAAAACACGGCTTCTAAAATTGTTTTAATTTTGTATGTAAGTATTTTGTATTTTTGTATGGCAAATATTTTGTATAACCACATAAAATTAAATCAATTGTTGTAGCTTAGGTTTCATAAATTTTTATAGAACTGTAAGTAACTTACTATTTTTTATAAATTTCAAACTTAAAAATAAAAAGTAATAGTAAGTAAATTTGCTTTTTCATGAGGGTCCTGTAATAATAGCAGCACTTTAAATAAGAGAGCTAGAAAAGAGAAGCACTGACCACAAATGAAAAGGTTCAAATATTCTAAAGGACTTCCCAGGCATAACCCATGTATGCGTAATCTCCTTCAAGCACAACTTTGCACAAAGCACAATCCATAACACAAATCAGCAAGTATGAATGCAGTCATGATTATAATAGCAGTCACAAGCTGTGCAGTTTCCTCAGGAACAGTCTTTTACTGAGGTGGTAACAGCTCTCAGAAGCAAAAGAAAAAACAGTACAAATACAAAAAGGCCCTGTGATTGTGATTGCTGATTTATAGTTGTGATCACTTCAATATTTCATAGATTGCTTAAAAATAAACATTTAAATCCACTTGAAATGACATAATTTTATGATATTTTAATTTTAAGAATTTTATGATATCAATCTGAACAAATTAGAATATTGTGAAAACATTTCTTGACATTCCTTTCAGGAATTGAAATTCATATATCTTATAGAATCATTACACAGAGTGAAAAATGTCAAGCCTTAATTTCTTGGAATTTCAATGATTATGGCTTTCAGATAATAAAACCCAAAATTTGAATATCACATAAGATCAATAAAACAGGATATTTTAAACAGACATGTCAGGCTTCTGAAAAGTATGTTCATTCCTATGCACTCAATAATTGGTTGAGCTCCTTTTACATTAATTACTGCATTAATGCAGTGTGGCATGGAGGAGATCAGCCTGTGGCTCTGCTGAGGTGTAATGGAAGCCTAGCCTTTGATAGCAGCCTTCAGGTCGTCTGCATTGTTGGGTCTGGTGTCTCTCATCTTCCTCTTGACAATACACCATAGATTCTCTATGGGGTTCAGGTCAGGTGAGTTTGCTGGCCAATAATGCACAGTTACACCCTGGTCATTGAACCAGCTTTTGGTAAATTGGCAGTGTGGGCAGGTGCCAAGTCCAAGAAAATTAAATCAGCATCTCCATAAAGCTTGTCAGCAGAAGGAAGCATGAAATGCTAAGATTTCCTACTAGATGATGCATTGACTATGAACTTCATAAAACACAGTGACAAACAGCAGCAGATTACATGGCCCCCAAATCATCACTGACTGTGGAAACTTTACACTGGACATCAAGCAAGATGAATTCTCTCCACTCTTTCTCCAGACTCTGGGATGTTGATTTCCAAATAGAACAGTTGCCCCTGTTGCTGGGACAACCAGCTTCTTTAGCAATGATCTTTTGTGGTTTACTCTCCTTGTGGAGGGTGTCAATGACCTCTGTCAAGTCAGCAGTCTTCCCCATGATTGTGTAGGCTCCTGACTCAGACTGAGACCATTTAAAGGCTCAGGAAACCTTTGCAGGTGTTTTTAGTTAATTAGCTGATTAGGATGTGACATCATGTGACATCGTGTCATCCAAGATTGAACTTTTTCACAATATTCAAATTAAATGAGACACTGAATTTTGGGTTTTATTATCTGAAAGCCATAATCATCAAAATTCCAAGAAATAAAGGCTTGACATATTTCATTGAACTTTTTACAATATTCCATTTTTTTTAGATGCACCTTTATACAAATTTTATCTAATTTTAAGGTGACCTTAATGGAATTTTAAGGTTGTTTTTAGGCAATGTCACTGTCACAATATTCCAGTTTTCGACATTTGGGGTTTGTAATTAAATAACAAAACTAAAAAAACAATTTAATTGAAGTGTATGTATTACAACAAGGTAAAACATAATGAGCAGGGCAGGTGTCGTTCAGGACCAGAACATGGTGAAACCATGAAACCTCTGTGCTGTATATATACAGTATATATATACAAATGTATATCTATATCTACATCTATATTTCTATATATCTATCTATATAGATCTATATATCTATAGAGAAAAGAGTCAGACCTCTCAAGAGTCTACAGCCTCTAAAAGATTTATCACAGAGTGTTAATGAGCAGGACCTACATATTGTAGGCTGAAGAGCTTCATATACACGCTGCATTGCAAAAAGTATTCACTCACCAGGTCTTCCAATCACTTCCATGGCCACAGGTGTATAACTTCAAGCACTTAGACAGCAGACTGCTTCTACAAACATATGTGAAAGAATGGGTCACTCTCATATCTCAGTGAATTCCAGCGTAGGATGCCACCTGTGCAACAAGACCAGTTGTGATATTTCCTCACTACTAAATATTCCACAGTCGGATGTCAGTGGTGTTATAACAAAGTGGTAGTGATTGGGAATGACAGCAACTCAGCCACAAAGTCAGAGTCAGCAGATGCCAACTTTCTGCATAGTCAATCGCTACAGACCTCCAAACTTTATGTGGCCTTCAGAATCGCTCAAGAACAGTGTGTAGAGTTTCATTGAATGGGTTTCTATGGCCAAGCAGCTGCATCCAATCACCATGGGTTACAGAGGTGTAAAGTGCCTGGACTGGACTCTAGAGCAGTAGAGATGCTTTCTCTTGAAGTGGCGAATCATGCATCTGGCAATCTGAAGTACAAGTCTGGGTTTGGTGGTTGCCAGGAGAATGGTAATTGTCTGACTGCATTATATTGTATATACAGTGAAGGAAATAATTATTTGACCCCTCACTAATTTTGAAAGTTTGCCCGCTGAAAAAGAAATGAACAGGCTGTAAGTTTAATGTTAAGTTTATTTTAACAGTGAGAGATAGAACGTCAAAGCAAAAATCCAGAAAATCACATTACAGTAAATAAAATATACAAATTGATATGCGTTACATATTACTTCTAATAGCTAGTGAGATGCTTTGACATCGGTCTGAGGGAAGTTTTCCCCACATCTCAATACAAAATTCTTTAAGTAGTGAGATGTTTCAGTGGTTTCTTGCATGTACGGTCTGTTTCAAATCACCCCACAGCATCTCAATGGGCTTAAGATCAGGGCTTTAGTCATTGGTGGATTTATTGGTGGACGTTTTGGATCATTGTTGTGTTGCAGGGTCCAGTTCAGCAACAGATTTAATGTTCTTACAGATGGTCTCACATGTTCCTCGAGCATCCGCTGATACACAGTACAATTTATGGTGGATTCTATGATGGTGAGCTGGCCAGGTCCTGCTGCAGCAAAACATCCTCAAACCACAATACTTCCACCTCCATGCTTCACAGTTGGTATGAGGTTATTTTCCTGGAATACTGTCCTCTGTTCTGGTGTACAAATAATTAAATTTTAGACTCATCTATTCAAAGAACTTTATTCCAGAAGTCCTGGTCTTCTGGAGATCTACATTCTCTCTGGCAAACTTTTATCTGGCATTGATGTTTCTCTTAGAGAGCAAAGCTTTCCTCCTTCCACACCTCTCATGCAAGTTGTTTAGTCTCTTTCTGATTATATGTACTTTCACATCAACAGTAGTGTGAATCTACTGAGGGCTTGTGATGATATTGTCGGCTTTTTGGAGACTTTTAATAACATCTTGTGGTCTGTGATTTGATCTATTTTAATTTAGAATAAAGGTGGGGGTGTCCTAATTTAGTCCTCACCAGAAATGCCATTTTTGTAGAATTTTTACAGAAGAGTTTACATGATATTTTGAAAAGTCTTTTCTTCAGCTTTAATTGTTTAGTTGTATTACTTGAATTTCCCAGAATGTTAAAATTGAGATTAATTTTCCATATGTCCAAACTACACAGGCTTTCATAAGGTGTCCAAAATTTTTCACATGACTGAAAGTATAATTTAACATAATTTCAATGTTTTTGAATTGTTACAGTGAACAGTGACAGTGCTCAACAGTTTAAATATTTTACAACAGTGATGTTTCATGTCTGTCACTAAAGGCAGATGGTATGACATGAGTCATTTCCAGCCGGAAAGACTTGGTGAAGGAATCGTTTCACTCAGGTTAAGCATGATTGATGAGGGTCTATGTCCTTTAACTACAGATCATATTTCTTCACTTTGTCATGCTCACATTTTCCGCCTACCCACTCTTTAGCTATGTCTTGTTTGGGTGGAGATGCAAAAGCATCCTTGAAATAATATATAAAGATGAGCTGTGATTTCTCATATAAGTGGTCATATTCACAGAGCACATTAGCGTTTGTCTCTTGCACTTGTTACCATGTGTCGGAGTAAAGGAACAATTGGAGTGATTACTAGGGGGCGTTGATAGGTATTAACATTGCAGATTTTGGTTTGTATTCTAATGAGGCCTTCCTGTGGTTTAATCAATAACCTGGTGCGTTTAATCAGCGGTCTGATGGATTCCCAGCATCAAACCCATTCATCAAGTCAATTAGACATTCATCACACACGTGGCAATGCTGCAGTATTCCCTCGCCAAAACTAGTACAATTAAAAGGGATTTCAGCCATGTGTATGAGCTGAGATATAATCCGTAAGAGAAGAGATTACTGCTATTGATAAACATGGCATGCGGTTCTCTGTAATATCAGAATGAGCATTTGTCTAAAAGTTTCACTCCAAGTTTGTGAAGTTTCACCCAAATTGCAGAATCCCAAATTATAGAATCAGACTGACACACTTACATGAAAGATCAGCTCACTGTTAAAAGAAGCCTCAGTTGTTTTGATAGCTCCAATCCATCCCTCCTGACATCTTTTGTTTTTTGGGACCTAAGGAATAGCATTTTACTCTAATCCTCTGTGTCCTCAGGCACACCATGCTTTATTATTTACCACTGTTATAATTCATTATTTAAACTGTATTAGTTACATCTAAATGAAATGAGTCAAACATAGGAATTCTCGAAACAAGGAATGATCCTCTAAAGTATGAGTGCAATGGGGGCGGCAGCACCCTCCCACAAATTCATCAATGATTCATTAACTAACAAAGATCTAAAGTAGACGTGGTTATAAAACAGAGGTCACAGTAAGAAATATTAAATGTTCAGCCATTTTGCCTGTTGCTAATCCACTGCTGTAATGGACATTATATTTGCCTTTCATTCTTGGGTATGTGTTCAACAACTGTTGAATTAGTCGCAGCAGCAGTATATCAAATCGATTAGTTACTCAATTTTAAGCCCTGCATGTATCGCACAGGATAAGATTGGAATCATATACACTACCAGTCAAAAGTTTTAGAACATGCCATTTTTTCAGTGTTTACTGGTAATACAGGTCCTTCTCAAAAAATTAGCATATTGTGATAAAGTTCATTATTTTCTGCAATGTACTGATAAACATTA
>JBBIGC010000125.1:23350447-23375473 GCA_037576955.1 Lepidarchus adonis | reverse complement strand
TGTGTGTGTGTGTGTGTGTGTGTGTGTGTGTGTGTGTGTGTGTGTGTGTGTGTGTGCGTGTGTGTGTGTGTGCGTGTATGTGTATGTGTGTTTGTGTGTATGTGTGTGTTTGTGTTTGTGTATGTGTGTAATGCGCAAATAATGTCAACTTTATAAAAACGTGCACACGCACAACAGCAAGCAATATAAGCTTTATAAATTGCCCTCTATCTGGGATTGTTCACATGTTGGATTTGCCACATTCTCCGCCCCCTACACGCCCCGGTTCGACCATACATGGTAAATGAAAATCACCTCATGCATATTTAAGCTCACGGGCAAGGAACGTAAGCAATTTTCCTCTGTGTTCTGGGGGTTTGAAAAGGGGCTGAGAAGCCAGCAATGTCATTTGCATTTTATAAGAGAAACAATTTAATACATGAACAATAAACAGTTAAAAATTACATATTGTTTCTATTACCTTACCAAGAAGCCAGCCATTGGAATGTTGAACACAGTTCGATTCTTCTTTAGATCAAATGAACTATTTATTTGTTAATTATACTCTATACCTGTTGGTTAATTCCTGCTGGTAACAGCCAGTTGTTTTGTACGGGGTCTTCAGTTCCCGTATTTGTCCCTTAATTGTGAGGCTCCGTCAGGTTGGTCTTTCTAACATTGAACCCAGTTCAGCACATCGCTCCAGCGTAGATTAACAGTGTAGATTAAGTTTTGAGTCAAATTCTATATTTTACTGATATATTTATTCACTGTTATAAATATGTGACTGAATAACTGAAATTAGATGTATGATGTAAAGTTCACTTGTACAAGGAATTTATTGTTATATATGTACTTTTGCTGTTCACATTTTATTCACTCCAGACACATTTTTAGCACAAACATTTTCTTGCACATAGGTGAGATCATTGCATTGGAAGTATGCATCTTTTAGGTGCCGTTTTGTGCAGTTATAAATGGGACCCCAGATCTGTCTTGTATTGAAACTGTATGGAGCTTCATGAGAAGGAGAATCAGAGTAGGGCCATCACAGACTTTTGTGAAGCAAGAACTCCAAAAATATAAAAAGTTAGTGTCCTCAGTTCCCAAAAGATTAAACTTTAAAAGATTAAAGGTGGTGTAGTAAACCCACCTATCTCAACTTTGAATGTGTTGTAGTAGACAAATTCTAAAAGTGTTTATATTTACAAAATACATTTAAGTTGATCAATACAACATTAGAAAGATGTTCTTTGAACATTTATCTGGTACGCACATTTTTGTAAATATTTCATTACATCTTTTCATGGGACAATACTGAAGATATGACACTTTGATACAATGTAAAGTTGTCAGTGTACGGCTTGTATAACAGTGTAAATTTGTCTTCTCAGAATTACTCAACACATCCATTATCTAAACCACTGGCAATAAAGGTGAGAACACCCCTAAGTGAAAATGTCCAGGGTGTTTGTAAACTTCTTCAGTGTTGTCCCATGAAAAGATACAATAAAATGGTTTTTATCTATGTTTAAAATCATTTTGTTTTTCTTAATGTATTGATTATACACTGGGTTTTGAAAAGGATACTGAATGTGAAAATAATATGATTTATTAATTTGGACTAAAATAGCACAACATAAAATGATGATAACAGTAACAGCAATAACAACACAATGCAAACAATTATTATTATTATTATTATTATTATTATTATTATTATTATTATTATTATTATTATTATTATTATTATTATTATTATTGCTAACTTAAAAAAAGCAATATTTGGAGTTTGGAAAAAAACATTTTCTTTGTTATGTTAACACTGGTTAACAACTCGTTTAATTTTATGCCTTCACTTCAGTTCTATTGTGAGTTCTTTATTACTGATAAAAGATACCTCTTGGAAGAAAAATGTCTCAATGATGCTCCAGATTCCTGGAAATTCCTGAGAGGAAATCTGCTCAAGGGTCTTGATGCGAAATGTCTGGAGCATGGAAAAATGAGCCAAAAAAAGACAGACAATGAGAGAAAAGCAGATAGATGAAAATACAAAGTCCACCATTGGGTCGTCCTGGGAATAAAGTCAGCTAATAGAATGAATAAGGCAGCTCGCAGTGAGGGAGAGGGACCCCCACTTCAGAGGAAGAAACAAATATTGCATTAAAAGTAACAGGAGCATTTATCTTGGAGTCAGAGAGGTAGTTACTGGGCTGAGAAGAAGACCAGGACTGCCCGGCAGATGCATGTTGGCAAAAAGTTAATGATGTTGAAGTCAGTCACTGAGCTCAGACAGTGAGCTATGACAGATGCACACTGTCTATGAGTGTTGTGGCTAAGGCTTTTTGACTATGGGGAAATTAATACTAAATTCAGGCTTCAGGATGTCTGCTGCTGTTGTTTTTAACTGTGCTAAGTTTCATTTTATTTCCAGTATAGTACATTGTTGGGAACAACTATTTGTTATGTTTTTTGTGGCAAATGTTGCATGGAGTGACATTAGTTTGTAATAGTAATAATCTTAAATTTCCATTTATATAAACTTGATTCAGACATGAAAAACGTCTTGGCTAATCTGTCTGGTTGACTCGGGGAAATGGGAGAATTGTGTACCTGTTATGTTTTTGCTGAACCTGAGCAATGGGCATGGGGACATGAGAAAAAAAATTCCATTAGCAGTAAAGCAACATTATTTTTCATTGTTCAGCTGCATTTGCCTTAGTTGCCACAGCTTATTCAACATTCAGATCCAGAATGTGAACCTGATGCCTCTTTAAAACTGAAGTACAAAGACCTGCGTTCATCTGATAAGAGTGCCATCCAAAATCAGATCAGAGTGCTGACAGTAAAAGATGAGTCACATTGTGGGCCTTCAACAGCCTGAGCGGCTGCTATGAGAGTCCGCAAAATCAACAGTGGATGTTATATGGATATTATTATTATTACTACTACTATAAAAGAATAAGAAGAAGAAGAAGAAGAAGAAGAAGAAGAAGAAGAAGAAGAAGAAGAAGAAGAAGAAGAAGAAGATTTAAACAGAAGTTTAGTCTAGGGTGAGGAGGAAGGTAATAAGCGGTCTTACTTTTTCAGCATGAAATACTCTTTGATCTCAGAACCACATTTGTCTGAAGTCCTGAATTCTTAATGATCACATAATCAATATTTTTAAAATGTATTCCTGTTTTATTACTGTGTTTCACCTTCCTAATAATGGAACTATGGAATTATGGGGTGGAGCTGTACTAGCATGGTCACATATCTCTTTCCTGAAACTCTTCTTTATTTGAGTAGCTCTACAATGGAGATATTTGTCATTTTAATTGAGTTTGCTTTTGCAGGTACAGAAAGGGCAAGTTAAGATGCAGGACACGATATTGTAAAAATCCACACTAAATTTTAATGATTGGGTGGTATTTCAGAGAAGGAAAAAAGCATGAGGTGAATAATAATGCTGCGCATTTGAAATGGAAGTGTATAACATCCTTTGAAGCTAGTTTTGCCTGAGCGAGTCAATCTGGACTTCAAACTGCGTATTAATCAAATATTAGTTTTATGAGTTGGATGCATCAGTTTTTTTTAAAGCTCTTCTTTGGAGAATGAAATTAAGTTAACAAAATGACTTGTAAATAGCAGTTTGTATTATTATTTTAATAATACTAATACTAATACTAATACTATTACTACTACTACTAATAATAATAATGCTATATATTTTCAGTCATATTGTTAAGAGTTATCTGAATGAACTGACAACCACATATGGCAATGTGTTTCTGTTATAATGGAATCTTGTAAGATCTTTGCAGAGATAAAAGAGATTTTTGGTCTTTTGAGCTCTACACACATACATACACACACACACACACACACACACACACACACACAGACTCTGAGTAAAGATGGGGCAATTGAGCAGCACTGTACGCTCCATGTCAGACAGTGAGTGATTGAGGGTTGTGTCACAGTGATGCATGTGTGCTGGGCCTACGTTTGGACAGATGATGTGATGGATGTCTAATGCGGTACATTGAGCTCATCAGCTACCCTGCATAGCCAACATTGACCAATACACACACACACACACACAAAGAGAGTGTGCCAAAAAGAGAGAGAGACGACAGTGAGAGTGAGAGAGGGTTAAAGAGAAATTGAGAGACAGAGTGAAAGAGAAACACAAGAGAGAAAGAGTTAGAGATTCATAGTGAAGGACAGGGAGAGCGAGAGAGAGATAGAGAATGAGAGAGAGATAGAGAAAGAGAGAGAGAGAGAGAGACAGAGAGAGACAGAGAGAGAGAATTCAAAAAAAGTAGAAAGTCACAGTGTGAGAGAAATAAACAAAGAATGGAGAAAGACCCAGGGAGAAAAAAGAATGAAAAGGTGAAACGGGGCATGTGAGCCAAAAATGAAGAAAGAAAGAGGGTAACAAATAAAGTAGAGAGAAAGAGAGACAGACACAGAGGTAAAAGAGAAAGAAGACACTGTTAGGAGAGAGAGAGAGAGAGAGAGAGAGAGAGAGAGAGAGAGAGAGAGAGAGAGAGAGAGAGAGAGAGAGAGAGAGATAAAAGGGTAAATCATAGCAGCTCATTGTGAGCGAAGCTGCCGGAAATGAACCCTGAAGGTATTTATTCAGCTGGAGCAGTGTAATTCCAGCTGATACATTTATACATGTGAAACATAGCTTTGTTAAGCCTGGCTGGCAGCTTCTCGTGAGGCAAAATCTCTCCCTTCTCTTTTTCTCTTTCTCACTCCCTCACTTTTTTTTATGTCTTTTCTCTCTTCCTCTTTCCAAACACAAGTGATGAAGCACTCTGGTGACAGCAGCATGTGAATTATACAAGGGGCACTTTGGGGTGGAAATAGTCATTATACTACAACAACGGGGATCTTGTTAAAACACGTTTTATGACATCGCCTGGGACAATTAATACAACATCACCAGTTTAATAGAATCTTCCAAACTGGTTTCATTGTCTTCTGTCCTGCAGCTTTCTTCAACATTAAAAGAGGCAAAAGAATCTTACAACAGCTTGTCTCACAAACAGACCACATGAGCAGAGAATTAGTGTTAGTTAACAAACAGCATTGCTATTACGTAAATCAGTGCATTTAGTTTAGTTTCATTTAATTGCTGGTACAATGTGAAAATAAGGCAAACAAACTGAAGTCCTTGCTGGGTTGACAGTGGTCCACCACCCAACAATGCTCAGCCAAGACCTCCAGCAATCAACTGAAACTGACCAGTGATGAAAGGCTAGAGGTTGCTAGTACAAATCATGCATTGACCAACATGTTACTGTACATCAACAAAATGGGCCAACAAGTTAGATAATGTTTCTAATAAAGTGGCCAGAGAGTATAATCCAGTTACATTTTCTGTGACTTACATCTTAACTGTCAGTAATGTTCTAATGCCAAGCTTTTGGACCTCTAGTTACGGCGCAGCACCTATATACTGCATTCAGGGCCTAAGCAACCCTGAAGATCAGTGGAAATGTAATTACTTCATTTGTCAATGTCAGGACAGCCTTTCACCTAGGAACCATTAGCCCCATGTGTTCCATGACAGTGCTATCCATGTGCAGTGAAATGTACTTCGCTCTTCGCAGTACGCTGTCACGCTAACTATCCTCACCTCATATGCTAAACAGTTCATCAATAATTCACGTGATTAGTCAGTGCCTTTGCATTCGGGCCTTTTAAAACATTCAGCAGAATATTACACACAAACTGCACATTTCCTATGGTAAGGAGCCAACAACTGTCGGAAAAATGTGGACGGAGAAGCAGTTCAAAAGAACACGCAAGGCCTCCAATGTCATTAATATTAATAGGGCCTGTTTTGACATCTGTTGTCATCAGTGTGAGTTGGGTGGAGATCAGAATATGGCTGTTATTCTCTGCTAATCCCTTCCTACACAGAGGACAGATGTCAGAATGGTAATTAACAAATCCTCCGGCGCTGTTGCGGAATATCTTAAGATTCTCTGTGCAGGACTGAGCAGCATTGTATCTGCAGTCCTGCTTAATATGTAAAGTCATGTCAGGCAAAAAAAAGAGAAAAAAAAGAAAAAAGAGAGAGGGAGAGCAACCAAATAATGAACAGGGACCTTGAGAGAGGCGGAAATAGAATTTCTGGGCTTGATGGCTGCCACCGACAGCCTTTTGTGCCTGATTTGTGATTTCCATAACAAGGTGAAGGATGTTCAGCGCATATTTGCAAGGCGAAGTGGAGAAGAATAGTGTGTGCTGTGGCAACGTTGGGGCATCAATAGAACAGAGAGCACTTTGACTTACATTCCTTGAAAAAAAACACACTTTATGTAAGGAATTATATCATTTCTGGAAGTCAACAGGACTAAAAATAAATAGAAATGATCAATTAGCATGAAACTGCTAACTTTCATTAGCTAGATTAGCATTTTAGGTCCTGTTTATTGGATCCATCTGTGAGAAAAGCATGTGTAGGTGAGATCCTCTTTTGTATGTATGTGGTGAGGGGTGACCAGTGCAGCACACACATAGATGAAGTGAATTGAATGCATCATCTGATGCAAAATGAACTGAAACAAACAATCAACCAGAAGCACTGCAGGGGGCATAAAGATGTTGTCCTGTGGGAGCGGGCGGCCTAATAACGCTAGACTATTTCCCCCATGTGGTAAAAAACCCAAACAAAACAAAAAATCAAATGAATAAAAGCCGATTGAGCCACTAATCTAATGCACACATTATTCAGCCTGCATACATTAAAGGAAAGCTCGGCGAGATTTATCGCTCAGGTTTAACAGTATGGTAAAATAGCGCATTAAGCAGATGATATCACAGTGTATGAAATGATTATGCACGCTTGCAGAAAAAGTGGAGGAGGCCAGTTTAATTAAATGCAAGGTCTTGGTTATACATCACCGGTTTTCCCGCACAGTCCACTTAACCAAACTGCCGGTTATTTTTAAAAGCAAAGAGCTGAGCAGCATCTTTTTTTCCCCTTATATCTTCTTTTGAAGGAGAGCAATGGAATGCTGTGCCAAATTTATGCTACAATTTTCTGCTTTGCACTTTGTGCGCAGGGCATGCCAGCGGGAATCCTAAGTGCATCACCTTGGGAAAACACTCTGTGAAATGGGCAGTTTAAGCCTGGAATTTTTTTTGCTGTGGACCGGTTGGCGCGCTCCTGTGGGGTGTGGAGCGGCAGGAACAGGAAAGCTTAGGCGGCTCTCGATGGGCAAAGTTGGACTGTTAATTGACTGACTGGGTGGCAGGTCACCTCTGGGGCCGACCGGACGACCACACATTTCAAGGACATTCCCGGATGGAACAATGCTCCCTCGCCAATCCAATTAAAGAAGCGTAGACTGTGACGAGTGACAGTGCTTTCAGTGAAGACAGGAGGTCATAAAACGAAAAAAATCACCACAGAGATGAAATCACTGTCTCCTTCTGTCTGCTCAGCGGCGTTGTCCTTCGCTTCGATTGCACCTCGCCAAAAGGAGCAAGCGACTCTGACATCACATGTTTGAAACAATTCCCATACATTTTCCACAGTAAGCACCCTCCCTGGGACAATTCAGCTGGAATCAAATGCTCACTCTCCTTTACCATTCTGGTCCTGTGGGCCTCCGTAGCTTTTTATTTAACAGCATTGGTTCTTGTAAAGTGGGAGCTGGGGAGAAGTATAGAGGATATTACGGAAAATACCTTACATCAGCTCAAGGGTAAAGCAGCCTGCAACAAGAAAACAGCTGAGTGTATGTGCTCTGACATGTATGCTTGTGTGTGTCCTTGTATGCCTGTCCTTGTATGGGCATTGTGCACACAATTCCAACTCCGTGTAGGCAGCAGACACAGCCATTGCCGACAGACCTGTGTGGTTTCAATCTGTTGGGGATTTGAGGCAGGAGGCATCTCTGCCACTGATTTTATTTCTTCCTGCAGCAATAGGATTCTTGTGAAGCTGCAAGCCCAATTGTGTTGCCCCCCCTGTTCTATCCCACTCTCCTTGCCTGGCATAATCGAGTTAGAGTGTACATTCTAAAGCGTGCCAAAGTGGAATCTTGCAGCTGCTGAATAATGTAACGAAATTGCTTCTTTGGCATGTTGAAGAAATCTGCTAGTGGGTGCAGTAATTCAAAGAATGCATCCAAAAAAGACTTTATTATATAACCAAAACCAGAGTAAATTGTGTGTTTGCCCGCTTCTCTAACTTTGTTGTGCTCATGGCAAAGTTTCGGTCACTAGGGACTTGATGTGCAGTGGTGGCCTAGTGGTTAGGACCTTTCCTGAGCAGAAGGCCTGTTGATAGCTGCCCACTGCTGCGTGTGTGATAGGTTAAATGCAGAAATCCCATTTTACTGTGGTCCACTTTGTGTTTTAATTTTCATCTTGTCAATTCTCAGAAAAGACATTTCCATTCACTTTCCATTTTCATTGCCTCTCTGTCTGCTGAAGGCAAGCCCTGTTTGCACAGCACCGGGTTGTAGAAGTTAAGTCCGCTCAAAAACTCCATCGTGAAGGATTATGTTCAAGTCAATTTAAAGATTTTTTTGCAAGCCTGTGTACATTCCTGTCTGTTGCATGTAATGTCGTTATGTTCTCAGCAAACTCTTATAGGATTCTGCTGCGAGAAGTACTGAAATAATTTAAAGCTAAATACAACAGCCACTATCTTAACTACTCAATTGTCAATTACTGGCCGATTTCTAATCATGGTTATGTGGACTTCCTTACGGAAAGTCAAAACACAACAGTGCATCCTGACACCTAACAAGATTTCCAGAGTACCGCCTCTCAGAAAATGCTACCTGCCTCCCCTGCAACGTGGCAGGTCTACCCTGCTGAGCCATGATGCTGATTACAGACAGAGGCCTTAACCTAAACAGTGTGCGCATCCTTACAAAGCTTGTCCCTCAACAGTGGCTAATTTTAGCACAGGCGGCTTTAGTCAGAGGTATTAGCCATGGGATTCTATTAGAAGAGCAGTTATGCCAGCTGGGCAGCAGGTTCCCTTTGCACAGCCTGTGCCACATGCCACACACTAATCCTCTTTGCCTTTCTCGTCTCTTCATAATGACTTACCGACATCCACAAAGAAAGAAGCGCCACATTTAACGGCACCACATCCTGAGAATTTCTGGCACTGAGCAGATCCCAGACTAACACACCCAGTAGAGCAGCATAAACATCCGCACTAATTGCCATCACAAAAATCACCTGCTGTCAAAAGACAGATTCTCACGCGACCGGAATAGAGAAGGAAATGGGTGCCAAGGCTCAATTATGATCTTCCCTTTCATTCCGGGGCTGAGTGGCACAGCTCAAAACCTTCTGAGATTATTCCCTGCTATGCCAGTGCCACAGGGATCCAGGGTTTATGGCTTGTATTGAGAATGCCCTAATGTGTTTTGCATATGGATGTCATATGTCTGGTTTGGAGCAGAAAGATATTTCCCATTTGACCCTTTGCACAATAAAATTGCTAGACATCCCCACAAATTGCATGTCTTGTTTTATTGATACTTCGGTTGCTCTGACTTCTTCAAAGTTCATTTGTAAATAGATCACTGTTCATTCCGTCTGAGCACATGTACGGCTTTCGCCTTGTAGGTCAGTCAGACAGCAGACAATGAAATGTAGTAGCTATTAGTTCATCAGTGTCTTGCCCTTAGGCATCTTTGCTCAACAGCACATCTCCAGTTATTTCTCTGAACTCATGGTATTCAGCTCCTTCCTCCACACTAATGACCACCCTCTCCCACGGATATCCACAATGTCATTGCTTTTGCACTGAATGTACCAAGACGACTGCGCGGTCTCCCAAAGCCATGCTGTGCCAGACTTGGTCTATTAGAGTTTTCCTCTTGACAAGATTTCGCATTTGCTGCCTTGCACCTTGGCCTTCGCCGTCCTTTAATGTGGACAGACCGCGGTGTCCCTGCGGTAATCCAGGCTGGTTTCCTTCTCCGGGGTGTCTCTGATCCTTCTGCCCTGGATGCCACTGCCCCAACCCTGATAAAGACCCAGCATGAGCCTCCCAGGATGCACCTGGCCTTGTGTTGATAAAGGGCTGTGCGGGGAATATCGCCATGCTGCGGAAGAAGAGCTGTAGCAGAGGGGCTGATGACACTGAGTAAATACAGCCGATCTGGCAGAGCAGGACGCAGCCTTGATGTGTCCCGTCAGTTCCAAACCCTTCCCTTAAAGGATGGGCTTCAGCCGACCCCCTCTGAGCTTCTCCAAAAATAGACCGGTAGGATTGATTACATGCACTTTTGAGTCCAGCTGAGAGCAGAGCGAGGGCCTGGGCTTTTGGTCAAATCCTTCAAGTCCATCCCTGACCTGCCACAGGGTCTTCATCAAAGTCATTCGCCTGAACCCCCACCCCCTCCCCCGCTTCCCTTGATTGCGATCTGCTTCATCATTCCAACTCTTGGGAGCTCCTGCAGGAGTGATATTGCAGGAGTTACAGCACATCGATTAACTCACCTGCCAGCACCGGCCTTCATCCCCTGGACACTGCAGCAGCAGAGAAGCTTTCATGCAGACCAGGGAGTATGGAGGATTGAAAGAGAGATGCATGAATGCAAGGGAAGAGATAGAGAGAGCCTGCTTATGGATAAAACATCTTTTTAGGCTCTTTACCTACCCCCTTCTATGATCAGCTCAGCCCTCTGGTTTGTCTGAAACATATTTGATAACTATTTTAAGTAAAATTTCGATGAAAAATCTGAATTATTTCTGCTGATTTAAATTAGTATACAACATAAAGCATAATACTTCTATTATATGTTTCCATTAAAAACCTTATTGCTTACATTAAAATGTTGTGGACATATCTGATCTTATAGTATTTTATTATTCACATTCATGTTTGACTCCCAGGGACACGTCCCAGCCAATGACAGCAACTATAACAAATTAGCAACGCTGAGAGTAAAGTAGTGCTAAGCACTTTTTCTGAAGGAAGTAGTGTAACGGCTTGTTAAGTTTCTTGTCACTGCATTAAAGTATACTGACAAAGAATTTTGTTACTTGTAAGTCTCTTAGAGAACAGCTACTTACATTTCCTCTGTAAAGATTGCAGTGCAAGCATGTACTCTTCATTCTGCCAAAGCATCTAATAATAGTTATATAAAAGTAATGAATATCCAATGAACAAATTCCACCCTCACCTAAACAGGACAAACATTTTTTGCAAAAATCTAAAGTATTTACATTTTAGGCAATCACTTCTACTTGGTGGCTTCTAAGTTTCCAAAAATTAATATTTTCCCAGATGCAATAAAGCAAAAAATGTTAATGGTAATTCTTGTGAACATTTATTTATTGTTCACCCCACAACATCTCAAAGGGATAAAGATCTTGACTTTGACACGGCCACTCTAAGAGTCTTCTTAGTTTTAATGAAGTTACTGGTGTGTTTGATCTTTGATATGTTGCAGGGTCCAGTTCCACTTCAGCTTTATGTTTCTACAGTTCTCACATGTTCCTTAAGCAATCTCTGGTAGAATTCATGGTGGATTCTATGATGGTGAGCTGACTAGGTCCTGGTGCAGCTAAGCATCTCTAAACCATGACACTTCCATCTCCATGCTTCACAGTTGGTATGACCTTCTTTTCCTGGAATGCTGTATTTGGTTATGTTAATATGTTAATTCTTGTGAACTGTTATTTAACAGTAAAAAGTACAAATAATTTCAATAGTTTTAGTGACTAAATGTATTATATTCAGCAAATATATAAAAATATTGAGTTTAATAATGACTTCAATACACTCAACCAAAGTTGAGACAGAGGCATATTTACCACTGATACTATACTTTGCCTTTTATGAACACTTTTTAATCTTTTTTGGAACTGAGGATACTAATTGTAGTAGTTTTCTCTAAAGCATTATCCTAATGCCCCAAAGTCAATGGTGTCTCCACAAACATGCAGCACTCCCATGCTGTAAGTATTGATGCACCTCTATATTGTTACAGTTGCTGGATTTTGCTTTTTTCATCTTTGACACAGAGAACATGATGCTTATTTGTTCAGAGAGCAAGCTGAAATGTGGACACATATGGCCATAGAACATGGTCCCATTGTCTTTCAATCCATCTGTGATGAACTTGGGTTTAGATAACTCACCAGCATTTCTGCATAGAGTTGATGTATAGCTTCCTTCTTGCATAATACAGTTTCTTGCATCTTGCACTAAAACTTGCATTTATTGATGCAGCGACAGACAGTGACAATGATTTTCAAAGTACTCCCAAGCCAAGGTGGCTATATTTGTCACAGTAGCATGACGGTTTCTAGTGCAGTGCTTCCTGAGGGCTTGAAGATTGTGTGCACAGTGGTTTCCGACTTTGCTCTTTACAAAGTAAAATGTCTCTGAATTCTCTTAATCTTTTCACAATATAATGTACTGTGGATGTTTAAAGACCTACATTTTCTGTGTTGAGAAATCTTTCTTTTGAACTAAGAACAAGACACAAACCAATGAGTCATGATCCATCCTTGCTTACAAAGATGAAGTCTTTAATGGATGTTGCTTTCATATCCAGTCATGATACCTTATCTGCTACTAATTAGACTGCTTAACATGGAATCTTTTCCAAAATGGAGTTGCTTGAGTATCTGAGAATTCTATCCCAGCTGTTGAGTGAAATTTTGTGTACGTTTACAAATTATAATAGAATTCAGCAAAACTATTGAAAATCATTTCTTTGTACATTTCAAGATTGACAGGCACATCAAAAAAACACATCACATATTGTTTATATTGCATTTTAGAAAATTACCCAGCTTTTCTGGAAAAGTTGTTTCTCCTTATTTTCATTACAGTAATTGTTTTAATTAACCAGGTTTTTCTTGTTCAAAGTGACGTCTTTTATTTGACATTTACTATGATTTGCTATTTCTTTCGTTTTGAGATTCTTTTGGACTTGAGAGAAGAAATTAGTAATTTATAAGTAATTACTTCTTTTGAATTATTACCCCAACACTGGTAGCAGTACAAGCCTTTGTCACAAAGATCATTTGCTTTGTACAGCTCTTTGCTGTTCATGATTAGGCGAGAAGGTGAAAAGGGGCTGCTGCTTAAATGCTTCTACAGCATCTACTGGCAGAAGCTGCACGTTACCCACTGCTGTCATTATGTGATTTATGACAAAGTAAGCTATCTATTATTTATAGATATGGACAAAAATATGGACAAAATTCAAGATATCACTGCTGTTTTTATCTGTGTGATGTATTTCTCATCATTTTCTTTTTTGAAGCAGTAATTATGGACCTGTAGAGTGCATCACGCTCTTGGCTGAGGCTGAGTGCTCATGAATCAGTGGCATTGCATCACCTGTGAGTACAGGTCGAATGAACTTTGAATCAGTCACAGAAGAGTAAGAGGGAGGGGAGCGATCCATAACTCTCCTTCTGTATCTTAGACAACACAATATTTATTGTCCACAAATTATGCACAAGCAGATGAGCTGTGCTAAATGCTAGTAAATATTCCTCTGGCAAAAGAGTCAACCATAGTGCCAGGAGAAATTATATTCAATGATATTTACGGACAGCCTAGTGAGAGTGCTGATAGGGGAAAAAGAAAAAAAAAACATGCCTGAGGCAGTAATGAAGAACTGAATGGCAAAGCAGATCTTAGCACTATTTCCACATATTTATCTGCTAACCAAGGGCATATTCAGTTTGTGTTTACAGAGATCTTGATGGCCTGGTAATGCAGCTTGACAGTATTAAAACTATACATTTTAAACTTATACTATAACTTTTACTTGATTTAACAATATAATATGTATTTCGGTTAGACATATGTCATTATTCAAAGTTCTGTTTATTTCATTTTACACAGATGATACAAAATCCATTATGCCCATGCACAAAATAAGCAAATAATAGTGATTATCTCTGTACAACTACTCATATTCTTTCTCATAAATGTAATGCAAATCTACTATTAAATATATAATAATGTTGCTTACACAGAAAATTTGTTATATAAACCTAACTTCACACAGTTAGTTGTTATCATTTAACTCAGGAAAGTTATGCTATTTGGTTGAAAATGATAGATAGATAGATAGATCAGAATAAACCAAGTGGTATAATAAGACAGAGGCTGGGCCGAGTTCCATTTGAGTTCTGTATTTCTGTCTCATTTTTTCTTTCATATGTTATTTTCATCTAAACACCCTTTTTTGCATTTAATATGGGTAGCACAAAAAGGTGAACAGTAACAAAGTACATTTACTTGAGTACTGTACTTAAGTACAGTTTTTGAGTTTTTGAGTAGTCTTTTTTGGGAAACTTTTAACTTTCACTTCACTTCATTTGAAAGGCAAAACTGTACTTTTTACTTCACTACATTTACTTTCAGAGACACTTCAGGGAACGAATTGATCGCAGAGCCTTTAAACTGTACCGCGCATGTGAGACCACATAACGTAAAAGATGAGTGACATGCAAACCACTGAATACACTACATTGAAGTGTGAGTTAGATTGCATATCATTAAAAAAGATTAGCCAATCATCCATCCCCACTGTGGCATTTGACAGTTGTTTGACATATAGCACAGCCAATCTGAGACCACTTGAAACAAGCGTCACAGCTCTTGCTCGTCAATCACACAAGCTACTGTGAAACTACGGCTAACAGATATGCTAGTTAGCAGCTTCCAATTTATTTCACCTAAAGAAAGGGTCTAAAAAGAATGCGAGAACTGGATCAAGTATGAAACCAAATTAAACTGTTCATTAAAAAGTACACCACTGACTACCCACCATCAAGCTACGAAAAAAGGAAAAAACTCTGTTCGGACTATGCAATACCATTTAGTTTAGAAATTTAAGACATCATCGGATTATATATATATATATATCATTTACTTTTATAGTTTTAATACTTTTATTTTTGGAAGCAAGTACTTTAGTACTTTCACTTAAGTAAAATCTGACTGTATGACTTTCACTTTTGTATTGGAGAAAGATTTGACTAGTGGTATCTGTACTTAAGTATTGAAGTTAGGTACTTTGTCTGCCTCTGGTAGCACCTTAATTGAGATGCACTTTAC
Organism: Lepidarchus adonis; assembly: GCA_037576955.1. NCBI lineage: Eukaryota > Metazoa > Chordata > Actinopteri > Characiformes > Lepidarchidae > Lepidarchus > Lepidarchus adonis. The sequence goes on along the minus strand of JBBIGC010000125.1, from coordinate 23,360,421 downwards.
ATATGGAAACACCAATCCTGAAAGTGTTTCATGTAGTCAGTTTGTAAGGTTTTAACTTGTGTTGCACTTAAATTCAGTATTTCTATTGGCAATGCAATGTTATTTAAACTAAGACCCAACTTCTGATGCTACTGTGCAGCAGTAAATAGACTGCAACTGAAACAGCAACATATCATTGGTGTGGAATAATTTCCAATTTGAGATAAGCAGTAGTAAAATTGCTCCTTGCGTATCACTAATAGCAATTTAATAGGCTAAAGGCTTTCCTAATACACGTTGATATGCCTTAAATAAGAGCAGATATGCAACAAACAAACAGTATAAAGCAAGTAACATTAGCTCCTCGAGCTGTAAGGCTACTTAGTCATCATTCAGCAAATTTTTCTTCCGTTGTATTGTCTGTTGCCTGAGGCTGTTTTTAAGAGAAAAAAACATTAGAGAGAAATATACTATGTAAAGCACTATACTATGTATTAGTCTTTTGGTGTAATTATAGCATTTAAACTTTGCTGTTACATTAAATGAGCCTAACATTTACAAAATTTCATCAGTGTTTGGCAGTAAAAATGTTGGCTACGAAGCACAAATGATTCTTACACTAAATTTAACCTCGCAAAGCTACAGTATGCTGATTTAATATATAGGAAAAAGAGACCCAATAACCAAAAATCAACAAAAACCCTCTTTGAAACACTGCCACATACAATCTTCTTTAAACAAGTAAACTTCAATGTTCATCCATATAGCACAGACAGCTGTACTGAATCTATTTATTCTATGTATTTGGCAATCAAACATAAAAATGTTTGCATTATTTTTGTTAAAAATCACATTATTTAAAATAATATATTTTGCGTGAAAGAGTATGTCATTTTTGGGAATTGGGTTTTCAGTTAAATAAACAGATTTAAAAAATGGAATAGATGTTAACACTTTAAAATGTATGGACTTCCTGGCATCCTCACTCAAATTAGATTCTGATTAGAAATCCATAACTCCATTAATCTGCATAGATTTAATGTAGTAAAACCATAACAGACCTTAGGATATGGACCTTTTTTCCCCTCTCCTATAAAACTGCAATATTCCATCTTGTGGTCTGCTCATTGTTTGAGTGTTGGGCCACAAGTTGAGCCAGGGGCTGTTTCTGCTCTGCTCTGTAAGTGAATTTCCAGGAGGCCTGGATACGGTGGTGTTTGGCCAGCTGGGTGCTCGTGTCCCAGCACAGATGGAGCTGACACTCTGCTCCACCGCTGTGCTCCTGCCAGCCCTTACAATCGCTCTGAAGCCATCCAGGACAAATCTGCATACAAAATGTCCTTTTCAAAAAGAACTTTACACATCAGCACATTTTGCTCTCGCTCATTCTTCTACTATTATTTTTTACAGTTCCAACTCATAAATAATATAAATCAATAAATACACATACAGCCGAAAAGGGATGATGTCCATTTGCTGCATGGAAAAGGAAGAAAACTGCTGTGCTGAATATGCAAATTGATGTAGCTCTGTGAAAACAGAGGCGATGCGCTGAAATGGTCTCCTGTTTGCTTTAGATGCAAGCACGTGACTCACACACGCTCTGACTGCTTGATGATGAAGCCAAAGGCATCGTTATTAACGTGCCTAGCCAGCATCCTATTGGCTAAGCGTCACAGCCGGTTTACAGTATAATAAGGGGAGTGGGCATGGAGTGCATTAAGGGGACATGATGCACACGTTGACTCTTCTGCGACAGGAACACCCATTTGTGCCCTTGGCCCACTGGGGAGATGATTACTACAGGAAGTGGTGAAGGCAGCAGGGAGCTAACACAATGAATATCTTTAGAAGACACACTCTTATGGATACTTCATTGCTAGCCGCAGTTGGGCGACCTTGGCAGCTTCTGGACTCTTGATTCTGCAACATACCGACCAGAGATTTGAGCTGTAAATCCTCTCCAGAAGATACGAGGCAAGAGGCGCTTCCAGGGTTCAACAAAAAATCCCCCACCCTGCTAATCAGAATGTCTAGGAGATTGTTTTTGCCCCTTTGCATTCCTCAAAGGACAAAACTATGAATAACCTAGCAGAATCTAGATGACTTTTACCATGACTTACAGCAATTTTGTCTTCATATTATTTTTTTTCACTCTCTCGCACAGACCCACAGGATATGCCGGCAAGCGCATGGCCTGTTTTGCATTCCCAGTTATCCCTTCGGGGAACCTGAGCCATTTTGGGTGGGTTTTTTTTGCCGCAGGTCTATTCGAGCTGAGGCTCATCAGACTCCAGCATCTGGAGAAGATGGCTTATCAGTGGCACTTCAGCAAAGACCTGACAACTTAAACTGAAGGCAACATGTTTATTGAGTAATTGAAACTGAGCATTGCAGGTATGAATTCAATGTGGCTGTCAATCAGCTGGGACCACTGATGGAGTCAGTGACAGCGCCATGGCCTGCCTGATGTTGCTGTGAAATTACAAATCAACAGCATGTTATCCAAAGCGTATAACCAGCCTGGCCCGGCACACTGTCTCCATGCAAACAGTTGGCATTTGCGAGAAAAGAGCTTCTGAATCTAATCATCAGACTTTTTCAATACCATGATCCCCCCTCCTCCCCTCTATACCAAGAGACATGTTGAGGTGACTGCAGGGTATGCTAATGGAAGAGGCGCGAGTGCTCCCCGTTCTTATCCCTTGTTAGCCTGCCACTGCTGCATTTTCATGATCTTATTTTCCTTCCATCGCAGTACACTTTGTTGATAGACAAGGGCAAGTTTTTTGAATTTGTTTGTATTTATGTATTTATTTATTTATTTCTGAAATGATTTTTCAACCTTTTCTTAAGTGATAGCCTGCAGCACCATGCATAATGTATGGGTATAGAGATGAGGTATTTGGGACCAATCCTTATCTTTCCTCAGACTGTAATACCATGTGTTGCTGCATGCCTGGCTCTCTTGAGGAAAGCCATTTGAATGCTTTCACTCGTGCAGAACCTATCGCATCTTTGCTAGCGCAGCAGGCAGGGAGCCATCTTATCATGCACATCAACGAATCCCCATGTTTCCCCTTCTCTGATTTACATAGTGATATTTTAGCTCTTTTGTCTTGTTTAAATGTTTCCCCCTGCTCTTCTTCTCCGCCTCACTATGAACTGCTTTGCATGCAAGCGGGAGATGTGCGGTTATCACAAGGGAGAGAATATGGATTTTTCCCTCTTTAATCCCCTGCCTCACTGCTCTTGTACGAAGCATCTATATATTAGCCCATCTCAAGACCCCGGCCTACACAATCATATGCTGACAATGTTTCCAATGCAAACAACATTATGCATTACCAATATTTATGGAGAATATATGGAACAATCCATCACGAGTTTCAAAGGGTACCTCGTAAGCAGGGCCTACGTTTTACCCTATGTGGTTTCATGTTCTGCAACAACACAGAATCTTATTGACTTTTTTCCAACTTCTCTTTAGTTTACGAAGGGTGCACAACTTTAGTCATAAGGCGCCAGTGTTCAGCATAGTTTGGTGATTTTCATTGGGAAACACACCTACTTTAACTTTATCTGTTAATGGGTGTGGCTAAGTACCATACCTTACCACACTGACCCTACAGGACTGGAGTTGGGCGACTCTGCTATACACAGAAAAAGTGCAAACAATTGCAAACGTACCCACACATGCACATCATGGCACTAGTGCCAAATGCTTGATGTCACAGAAAGCTTAAATGGCTAATGTACGGTGCTGTTATTTCATTTTTTGAATCTTAATTTTTTTTTAAAAACCTAAGTGGGAAATGTCTAGATGTAGAGATAAAAATATCAGCAGTCAATTTAATTCTTTTACCTAAAAATAATAATAAAAACTATATACAGCAACAGGATGGGGAGTATAGCTTAATAATAATGTTGGTTACACATAATGAGCTGGGAACTTGCACTGCTGCTACATTCCTTTGCGCAAAACATACTGTATCAAATGTAGCACGATATATACTGTGTATATTTCTGAACTTGATGCAGAAATGTTAGTGAAAGAGGTTTTTCTCTAATAAGCTCTGAGGCGGGATATTATGATGTGCACTGAATAATAAATAATGGCATAAAACTTGGAAGATGATTAAACACCATGGTCAAAGTGCTGAATAAACAGTGAGATGAAAGGAGCATGAAAGCTTAAATTTCACGGTTATACATAGACACATTTGTGGTAACTAGAGCTAATTTCCTGCGGGATAGCCTTTAGGATAATATATAGAGTTGCAGCTGATTAATGAGACCGTGTGTTTGAGCTTTTCAAGACATGCTTTTCCACAATGTATATGCAGATGAATGAAATGCAAATGAGTTGGAACGATCTGGAGAAGGATCAGACATTTTTGAAATCCTCTTTGGGGCTGATTTCCCCATCTCTACATCTATTAAAAAGCCATTATTCTTCATCTTGTCTATGCTGTGCCATTTGGACCATATGCAATGGCTAGGGCGGCCATATTGTCAAAATTTCAAGTAATCATTAATGTGGACCCTGGAGGTACTGTTATTTCTTTCCCTTATTGGTGACATTTAATAAACACACTTCAGAGTATCACCACATACGTTTAGAGCAGCATTGGCTTTGGCTTTTGCTGACTTTATTGAGCAGCCTTCTGTTGTCCCTTTGTTTGTGTCTCTCTTTTCTCAACTAATTTAGAGAAAACAGCAAATAGTCCCACTGTTTACAGCTCAAGGCTCTGAGCAATTTGAAGCAGCTTAATGTGGGCTGACGCAACTTTAGAAAAGTGCACAAAAAGGTGGTGGTGCGGAGGGGATGGGGGTGGGGGGGTGTTGCTGCATTTCTGTACTTTTACAAATACGATTGTCTCTCCAAGACATTTTGATTAGCTTGATTTACAACAGCGTTTGCACAGCAAGGCACTTTAAAGTGCTGTTTCCTGGTTCAGTACTGGTCGGTCTGCCTAAGTGGATCTTGTAAATCTGCTATAATGCATATTTGAATATCATCTGCACATTTGATGATGGGCTCTGTTAGAGTGGTACAACAAACTCAAGAAGTTTGTCTTTCATTAAAACTTGCTGAAGAGCATCAATCTGCTTTGACTGTTCTCCATCTTAGCAATTGTTGTTTGAGGAGTTAATGAGGTACCTACGCAGTGAAAGTTAGTGAAGATAATGAATATTCAAGTGCAGCGATGCAGGAACTGTAGCTACATAAGCACATTGATTCACTCTAGTCTGACACTTGAAAATTGGTGACAAATGGGATCAGAACAGGTGAAATCTTTATCTTGCCAATGAAATGGAAATGATGGATGTGACTGGTAAGGCGTGCGGGTAAAGTCAAAACATCTCCTGTGTATATTCCTTTGTGTGTGATTTACTTCAACAAACCCTGTACTCCAGACTGGTCACTGGCTCATTAAGTTTAACAGTGTGTGCAGACTTGTCACGCACACAAGGATCGACAAAATCACATTCAAAACTCAGTGGCTTGATTGTACAGTGTTTTTGATGCAGACGTTGTAGTGGTTAATGGAAAACAAATTGCCACAAAACGGAATAGTTCTAGGTAACAAAACAGAGACCAGATACTTTCAAGAGATCTGTTGACCTGAGAGAAAACTAAATACAGATTTGGTTTCGCCAAATATTTATAAGCAAGGAGCATGATTTGATTTGAAAAACAGTGTGCTTTTACTCCTTCATAGTGTGCCTCACAAACTTCTGAAAAAGAAAAATGTAGGAGAAAGACTTGTGGGAGCCCTGGAGTGTGTTTCATAATGAATAGCACGGTTCCACTGAAACTCAGAATATGTTGAGCAGACCTTTGAAAAGGACTCGGTAAAGGAGCGTTTCGGCACAAACCTAGTTTTTAAGGCGACATGCTGTTTTCTATTCGGTCGAGGTTGTTCCATCATTTCCATGATTAAGGCATTGTGTTTGGGAACTGAAGAGTTTCTAGACCTGTCTGTTACTCTGACTGCATGTTGCCACGCTTCTTCCTTCCAAAGGCCTTCAGTGGAGAATTTAGTGCAGCTGCTTGTCTTTTAGATTGTTTAGTGTTCAGTGGGAGCCAGAAATAGATGAGGTATTTGATGTGTTCTTTGCTGTGGTGCCCACATTGCAAAGAAGAATCAACCTGGTTTGAGGACACTGGCATTACTATGTCCATTAGCACCATCCAGTAGAGCCAGGAGTACACAGAGCAGGGGCTGTTCACTTCATCAAGGCCATATTAAATGAGAACTGCGCTGATTTCTCCAAATTTCAACTAAAATTAAAACATTCCGATTGCATTGAAAAGACTCATTACAGAAAAAAAAATCAAAATCAAATGAGTTTACTGTTCAGTGAAAGCTTTACATACTGTATATACTTTATAGCTATGCTCTCTAAAATAACCTAGACATGTCTTTTGTATTTTGGGGCAATGGTAAAATAATGGCAAATCTGAAAGAAAAAAAAGAATTTTTTCCTTACTACACTCTAAATGTATTTCCAACCTCTTGTATTTTAACACATACTACACTTAAAATATGCATTACACCAAAACCTCATCATTATGAGGCATATGGTAATGCATTCAAAGCCATTTCATGAAATAGCTCTCTGTGCAGTAGCTTTTAGAGCCATTAAATGCTTTGGACATCTGTTGGTGCATTTTAAGATGCCTGTGGAATTTGCCTTTAATTTAATGGCCTTTAGGGGCTGCAGCCCAGGACCCCTTCAAATAGGTGGGCCTTAAGAACAAGATTATTAATTTAAAAATAGTGTAACCAATTGGACAATACACTTATGTTGATGAATATTAGTGATTTTAGATTATTAATACTTCTGTGGGAACTAACAGGTCTATTGAGCCCATCCCACAGGAAATTAGCTCCAGTTACTGTGAATGTATCTATGAATTTCCATGAAGTAGTATTTGTAGTACTGTGTTTTCTCTTTAACTTGTATTTTTATTAACTTTTATATTTATTACTTTTGTATTTTCTTTAGTATAGGATGCATGTTATTTTATGTCATTGTCTCAATAACGTTTTTCTGATTCTGATTCTGATTCTGAAAAATAACTATTATAGGTTTTAGGAGGAATTATCTGTGTTGGCAAGTTTGTTAGCTTTGCTGAAGACAAGCCCAAATATGTTATTAAAAGAACAACTGTTATTTGTATTGCTTGCTGGATGCTAAATTACTTATAACAAATGATATAGCAAAAAATCTTGAATTCAAATGAACAAGAACAGAAGAACTGAATGTTTTTACAAAGCTGGGAAGAACTTTGTTGTTAAAGGTTTGTCTTCATTGAATTGCTATGATAGTTAGTGTTAATGTGACTATTTAGTTTAGTACATCAGTTTGAAATGTTTTTATTTTTTATTTTATTTTATATGTATCAATAAAGGTATTGTAGGCTGTCCAGTACCGAGTTTGTTCAAGGTCCTAGAATGCTATAATATGACCAGAGTGTCCTTCTATGAGTAACTCAAGGGAAAGTGCTTACATTCACAGCATCTAAGCCTACTTGCAAATGTTGCTTACCACACGCTGCCATTGACTGGACAGGTCTTCTTTAATTGCTGTCTAGTAGATTGATGGATCACAGTGGGAGCGAAAAGGTATGAGTGCTGTTTTCCAACCACTAAAGGGAAATTAAATACAGACTTTTCCTTGTAAACAATGATAACGGACACCAGATGAGTTGTGATGACCACAGTATTGGCAGTGAATAATTTTCTGTAACAGTCTGACATAATTTTTTCAGTAAGCCACTTTGCTCGACATATTTGGAAAGGTCAGCTTTTTTCCTCCTTCTTTTTGCATTTTTTAGTATATTCTCTTCAGTTAGCCATATTTGATCTAGCCATGCTGCTCTTAGATGGTAAAAAAAAAGAAGCCCATATTCATATTCATTCACAGTTAGAGACAAAACCAGGGGCAACAGAAATAGTTTAGTAACAAATGAGATGGAAAGAGTGGTAGAATCTTAGTGGCAAGCTAAATAAGCAAGTCAAAATGGGAATGTTTTGAAAAGTCAACTGGTGTGGCAGCTAATGTCACAAAATGCTAATGCTTTATCATCAATGGTTAAGGAATGATTTGTCCTACTGCAACCAATCAGTACTTATTTCATTCTGTTCTAACATTAAATAATCTTCTGTTCTGACATAACTTTTCAATTTGAAGGTAGTGGCATAGAAATGCTCAAATTAGCACATTGCTAATTAAATGCACTGCTATCAAAGAGTATGTTTTACCAGTGTGTTCTGGGTAATGCAAGTTAGAGTTTAATGTACTGACAGACAGTAATGACAGACTAAATACAGTATGTATAAATGTAACAGCAATGACAGGATTGTAGGCTGGAGTGCTTAAATCCAAGGTTTCTAGAGACTGTCTGTTTGATTTAGGTTAGCACAGAATGAGCACCATTGGCAGAAAATGGCACTGTCAGCAGACTTCATCAGATTAGCTTTGCAATTTACATCCTTCCACTGCATTCTCACACAGCTACACCTGAAGCATAGACAGTGTCTGAAATCACATACTTTTACTTAAATTACTGTCATATATTATACTATAATATGTTAAATAATATACCAGTTTATCACAACCATATCATGTCTCAATATAACAGTTATAAAGTACCCAGAAGTTACATTGTCCTATAAAAATCAATCAATGCAAATTATGTCATAATGCAGGTGGTATTGAGGGGAATCTGAGTTAATTTTGTAAAACTTGATTTTGGAATTTGAATTGATTGTAAAACAAATGTGTTGTATGTTCCAATTCTTTAAAAGGAATGCACATGATAAATGCATTACACTGCTGTGAAAATGTATTGATTTCCAATACTGAATATGCGTCTTTTGTTGCAGTCTCTATGTTTCTGCATATATTTAACTTATTGTTGTAGATGTTTCATGGAATTCATAATTCACAAATGCAAACACATGAGATAAATTTACAGACATGAAAGCAACTGAGAAAACCATACACTCCCAGACCGCTTTATTATACATGTGCCATTCACAATTTGTGTTAACCTTGCTGTAGTCATTTATCAGTGTGACCACAGAGCTGCTGTTGGTTAACCACTCCTAATACAGCAGTGACACTGATGTGAAAAAACATCAACAATGACCCACTGCCTTGTGGTCTAATACTGACCAGTGATAAACAGGGTAAAGCTTCACTGTCAGGGTGTGCATGGCAGCAGACAGGCTGCAGTCTAACTGTAGTCTTACATAATGCAGTTAAAAGTATTTGCCCCCTCCTGCTTTCCTGTATTTTTGCATTTTTTGTCAAACTAACTGGTTTGGGATCTTTTAACAAAATTTTATATTAGAGAAAGAGAAGAAATGGACACATTACAAACAAAATGTCATTTACTTTCATTTATTAAAGAGGGGGAAATTATAACATCTATATCAGCATTATAAAGAAGAAATGAACCCCTAAACGTATACCCGGCCATGTCACCTAGAGCAGGAACAAACACATGTACATGCTTCATCTAAATGGTGATTAGTGGTTCTCATCACTGTGCTGAAATTTTGGCACATTCTTCTTTGCAGTGGTTTAAAAGCTATAACTCAACAGTTGAACTCAGCATCTTTCGAATGTTAATTCATAAATGCTGACTATCTGAGGTAAGCATGGCCTGCAGTTCCTTAGACAGTTGGCTGGGTTCTTTGAATCATGAACTATGGCTGTGCACTGAATTTTGGTAGGCCTGCTACTTCTGGGAAGATTCACCACTTGTTTTTTCTTTCTGCTTGGAGATAACAAGTCCCACTATGGTTTTATGAAGTTTCAGAATCTTGGAAAGAACTTTGTAACCCTTTGCAGAGTGATACGTTTCTGCACCTCATATCTCATATCTTATGGAAATTCTTTTGATAATAATAATAATAATAATAATAATAATAATAATAATAATAATAATAATAATAATAATAATAATAATAATA
>JBBIGC010000125.1:23227194-23240416 GCA_037576955.1 Lepidarchus adonis | reverse complement strand
CACACACACACACACACACACACACACACACACACACACACACACACACACACACACACAAACACACACACACAAACTGCCATGGGGAAGCAAAGTAGGTCATATGTTAATGATTTTGTGTGAGGAAGTGTGTGTGTATGTGTGTGTGTGTGTGGTCTAACGTACACACACACACACACACACACACACACACACACACACACATACATATTTACTGTTGCTCTCTTTTATTTGTTTGTGAGTCACTGCAGTATTTCCTTCAGTACTGGTCAGCACAGACTTTCTGTTTCCTACAGAGAGAGAAAAAGAAATTGAAAGAATGTGTCAGCAAGAGGAAGACAGAGGATGAGAGAAAGAAGGGAGGGAGAGAGAAAACATGAGCGAGAGAAGGGAAATAAGGTGAGGGACACACAAGAAAAAGAGGAGAAGGATAGAGGGGGTGAGAGACAGTATAGGATGAAGGATAGAAGGACAGAGTACAAGGGAGAGATTAAAAGACAGAAAAAGAGTGGAAGAAAGAAAAGTCAGATTGAAAGAAGGTAGGAGATAAAAGAAAAAGAGGAGGGAGGCTAAGAAAAGGTAAGAGACACAGGAAGAGGAAAGGAGACCCCTATTAAAACAGGTCATTTTACAGACCAGGGAAAAACATGCAGACTTTTTTAATGTGTGTTGCTTGTAGATAATATCATTAATGCATAAAAACAACCAAAAATGAAATATATGGGTCTGCCCTGACAGTAATTATTAAACATATTGGTGGGATATATTGTAATGTGCTTTCAATGTATTACTTTTTGAAGGTACGAGAGGGCAAGAGAAGGGCTAATGGGAGGAAAGGAGACAGAAGTGAAAGACAAGAAGTGAAGGAGAACAAAAAAGCAAAACAGAGAGAGGAAGAACAAGAGAGACAGTAAGTGCAGGGTGGGAGACTGGCCTTTCCGTGTGTTGGAGTCAGCATCAGTGCTCAGAGGGACTCCCTCCGCCCCATCCTCCACTTTTACAGCCCAAATAAATGCCCTCCAATTCCAATACTGCCACTTCCAGCACAAAATATCATTTACTTTGATGGATAACATTTACCTGCTAATTCAAATTGCATATTGTAAGTCTTTGTTTACAATATAAATCTAATTAAGTGTGCCCACTGCGATGCAAGCGAGAGATCAATACGCAATATGGCTCTCGCAGCTGCTTCCCGTGGAGGATGTCTACTATTGCCAATATTTTCAGCCCATAAAACTGTTTGGGTCTCTTTCTCCTCGCTCAGCAAGTCCAATAATCTGTCAAGGTTAAGACAGAGCAAGTCCAAACATTACCTTTGAAGCTGTCAGGCCAAAAAAAAATATCCAGAAACACATAGGAGGACCAGCTGACTGAAAATAGAGCAATTGCAGTGTTGTTCAGTTTTCTGTCCAGGTCTGTCAGTGAGGTTGTTCCTCTGTACTTCGGCTGTAAACTACACATTTCAGAAGTTTCCTTTGCAGGTAATGGAGTTTTTTCTTTTCTTTTTTTAAATTTGGGCATAGCCTATCACTGCTGCAATAGCAAATAGCAAAATCTCTGATTTGGTACAATTACAAATCAATCTATTTGTAATGAAATACTAACAAAATGTAAAGTACAGCTGATGTCAAAAATCCAAAAAGGTCACTGCACCAAAGAACTTCACAGGTAAAGGTGAAGTCAGTTTGATGCTTTCAAAAACAGAATTTCATGGTTTTGTGCATTAATTTGTCATAACATGTGATCTGATCTTCATCTAAGTGAAGTGATTGACAAACAATATAATAATGTAATAATAACACAAACCATTCTGATCTTTTCTGAGAACAACCATAAACAACTCATATTGCTAGTGAAAAAAGTATGTGAACCCTTGAGTTAATGACCTGAAAAACATTAATTGGAGTCAGGTGTTTGCAAACCTGGAGGCTTGTTAAGAAAATTAATTTGGAGGTATGAACCAGAGCTACTTTGACTGATAGAAAAACACTCAAACGTTTTGAGCTTTCTCCATACCTCAAGAAGATGCTTATGTGAGCCATGTCTTGCCAAAAAGAGCTTTCAGAATATCTACAATCAATAATTGTTGATTTACCTAAAGATGGAAAGTGTTACAAAGTGATTTCAAAGACTTATGAAATTCTCCAGTCTACCAGTTCTATAAATGGAGACACTTTGGGAACTGTGGCTACTCTACCAAGAAGTGGGTGCCCAGTCACAGTGATCTCAAGAGCACAACATATTCTCATCAAAGAGGTAAAGAAACAACCCTGAGAGACTGCCAAAAATGCTAAGACATAATTGAAAATGGTTAATCTCTGTTTTCATGAGTCTAGAGTGCATAAAATATTGAACAAGCAGAGTGTCTACGGCAAGGAGCCACATAGCTGCTGCTTCCTATTTAGAACATTGCTGCATACCTGAAATTTGGAAAAGTGCACGTTGACACTCCACAGCTGTAGTGGCAAAATGTTTTGGGGACTGAAACTAAGAGTGAACTATTTGGGAAGAACACCCAGCACAACATCTGGTGTAAAACTGCACTGCATATCATGAAAACAAAATGCAAAATGTAAAGTACTGTGGAGAGAACATCATGATTTGGGTCTGCTTTGTTGCAGCAGGGCCTGGTCAGCCTGCAATAAATTCCCAAGTGTAGAAGTTAAGTGATGTGACAGGACAATGACCCAAAACACCAAAGCAAGTTCACAAAAAATGGCTCTAGAAAAAGAAATCCAGTTTTTGGATTGGTCAAGTCAGAGCCCATACCTCAACCCAATAGAGATGCTATGGAATGACTTGAAGAGATCCATACTCATTAGGATTCTGAAGAATGGGCTCAGAGTCCTCCTGAAAGATGTGCAGGTCTGATACACAGCTGCAGGAAGTGCCTTGTTGAGGCTATTGCTGCCAAGGGATGGTCAAGCAGGGATTTATTAGCATTCTCCTCCATGTGCATTTAGCTGCCCAGTGATGCTGCATTAGCTGGAAAAGATGCGATAGCTGGCTTTACATGGCACAGAAGAAGCATGTGCTCGCATTCACCCTCCCAGTGTTGGTGGTACTGTGTGATGGAGAGTCCTACCAATTGGATGCAACTGGAGGCAAACAAAATGGGCAGAACAGAATGGTCAGTGTTCAATGCAAGTTTTCTTGGACACTGGGACACCAAACTGGGGGCAGTGAAATTTAATTTAATGAAATGTAATCCTATAAAAATGACTGAAGATGTTAAGCTGTAATGTAAAATTAGTCCTTGCTTGGCAGGAATGATACAGTTACTGTGATGATAACACAACACCAGATTTAGAATCACTTCACAGTCAGATTTCTTCTTCAGAACTAACTGCTGTATAAATGGCAATAAGACCCAGGATACATACTGGGACCTGAGATTATGACAACAAAGCCATGACTCTTACAAACAGGCTGAATTTGGCTGTATCTGCAGCAACACACCCTGTGGAACAGCCTGGAACTTTTAGGCCTGGTGTATTTAGAAAAAGGCCTGAGGCTTTGCGGGAGCTGCTGTGCGGGGTTGGGTGTAAATGTGGGAAGATAATGATCCGATGCAAAGCGTGCTGTCAGGTCTGCTGCTGGCTGTGCTGGGTCTACGTGTGCTGGGAGACCTGCTGACACAGAGCTACGCTGGAGAACTCAGGAGAATGGAGGAATTGGTTCAAGTTGCTTCAGTATGGCATTGCCAGGAGCATTTAAAGCATGAAATATTTTATTACTAATATGTCATTAATTTTTAATACCCTGAAGCCTGCATATCACATATGTATGTTTAAATGTACAAAAAATAGCCACAGTTTACTTTTACTTGACCATTTTATATCCCATAGCTTTAAACAGTCTGTTATCAGTACAACGTCTTTAAGAGTGGTACGAGCAAAAGACTCACTACTGGCTCATGCAATGGCAATGCATGAAACAAATACAAAAAGAAAAAAAGGGATAATTTTCCCACAACGTCTGGGATTATCACATAAGACATTTATTTGTTGTTTTCCCCCTAAACTTTTACTTAGTCTTACAGTTCAACAAAGCCGAATTTTTTTTATTAATTTTTATAAATAACATTTAAGCAGATCAGTAACATGGAAACACTACATGTCCAATAAAATAGAATCAGGTGCTCCAGATTGGGTGCAATTTGAACCTCCTGCAGATTAAACCTCTCTTATTTAAACCTGACTTCTAGAGTCTGGTGATTTTATTGCTATCAAGGTGTGTGGTGTCTTTATGCAAAGAGGTAAAGAACTCTCTGATGCCTTAAAAAAGGTTGTGGATGCCTATGATTTTAAACAGGATTGGCAGCCCCAGCAAATACAGCCTGAGAGAAAATCATTCAATGCAAAAAGCATTGCAGACCTTCATCACAGGATTGGCTGATGTAAACATCCATACGTGCACAATGAGAAAGAGATTTGAGCTGCATGGAAGGCGTGTGATTCAAAAGCCTTTGCTCCCAAAAAAGAACATTACTACAGCCTTGACTGCACCTGCCAAAACGTGACGATGAACCGGAGGGGGACTTTGCAACAGGACAATGATCCTAAGCACCAAAGAATGGCTCAAAAACAAGAAAGTTTTTCATTGAAATGTGTGGGATCTGAAAGGATCAGTACATGCAAGAAAACCTTCAAACAAATGAACTCAGCTGAATGAATTTGCATGTAAAAGAGCGAAAATGTATTTGATTAAATATGTTTTTAAAAATGGTAAGTTTATAATGCTTACATATTTATCATACTCTTGCTTAAAATCTAAAGAAATAAATAGTGTGGCATTTTTTTTACTGCAAAAATGAATCTCTGTATCCCTTCACCATAACTATTCTCTCTCTCTCTCTCTCTCTCTCTCTCTCTCTCTCTCTCTCTCTCTCTCTCTCTCTCTCTCTCTCTCTCTCTTTCTGCTCTGAGAAACACAAGAAGAAAGGAGTCCCCTCTTGTGCTTGTAATCAAGGCCCTGATGTGTTGAGTTTAGGCCTCTCTAATCCAGAAAAAGCCCAGCAGTTGGGGGCAGCCCATTTGAGCTCTAAATGAGAAAAATGGCCGGCCTGTGCCAACTCCTTTAAAAACTCATTTACATCCTGTCGGGTTTCATTACGCTGCCGGACGATGAGAGTGGACAGAATCAGGACTGAGTGCAGTCCCCTCTTCGGCCAAGTGGGCTCGTACTGACCCAGCTCACCAGCCTGACCATTTCCCTTCATCGAGTTTTCCTTTATCCCTTTCTTTTATCCCCTCTTCTCTCTTATTTCAGCTCCTCTTTAGCTTCTTCCCTCGCTGTGTCACTCTGTTTCTCTTCTCATTGGCTAACAGTGGGTGATAATCAGGAGTGCCCAAAATCCCACTTTTACAGTTTCATACAATTATCTGGCACTAAGAGCATCAGCGCAGGATTAGAGTTGCTAAACGCTGAGCCTAGAACAAATTATCTGCAAGGTTTTTGCATAAGCATGAGAGGGGAAAAGGGAGAGACAGTAAGAGAGTGAGAGACAAAGGGAGTGAGTAAGAGAGAGAAAGAGTGGGGAGAATAAAAAGAGAGAGAGAGAGTGGGGAAAAAAGACAGAGGAGTACGCTCAGTAAAAGCAGGTTCTTTCACCCAGTCCAGCACCCCCACCCTTTTGGCAAATACATATTTTAGGGCCAATTCTCAATTTACAAATAAAAATCTAATACATATGTGAGCAGTCTCTGTGGGCCTGTGGCTTGTTCATATTGCAGCTTAAACTTTTATCCTTGTTATGAAACTGTAAAAGTCTGAAATATTTATAAAAGGATCGAGCTACGTGGTGGCTCTGGGGTATTACACCCAGCAGAAGAATCCCACTCTCAGTAAGCCATTCTTACTTAAGCCACACTTCCACTGCCCTGTCTTTGAACGCTTTGCTCTTGTTTTTGGGTGCTGTGGTTGCTAGCAGAGTGAGAGGTGATCTGCAATTTAAATAGCAAGCTATTACAAGATGTTTGAACGCCACACAGTCATTACACCTTAATTTCATGCCCATGAAATGTCAACCCAAATTACCATGTCTGCTCTCTCCCACGAACAATTGCCCCGCCGCAGAACAACGGCAAGTGGATAAAATGCTTGCAAACAATGCACTAATGAGTAAATTAACTACCTCTTTCTGAGCATAAACCGCTGCTATTCCTGCAGTAATTATGACTCAGCGATTATGGGGTACCATGGGGATGCAAACAGCCCTCCGGCTTAGACCAACCGGGCTGGCATCTGCAGAAAGCGGCCTGCTGTCAACCACGTCAAGTCTCAAGCACAGACATGCAAGCAGCAACTACAATAAGTGCTCCTGCTTCTGCTTCTTTGTACTTTACCATGACCCCAGGGCCAAGTGTAGTGGTATTAGGGTAAGAAACATTGCCCTTTGCCCCTCACTTACTGAAATGTCCCTCATTTCCCATGAAGAGGCACAGGAATGGGAATGAAAAGTAACTGAATACTAAGTCAAATGGGCCGTGCTGGCCTAGTGGACTGAGGTACCCTTGAGCAAAGTACTGTCCCATGGTCTTGTCCCAATGTGCTAATGATAGCTGTCTGCACATCTGCACATGTAGGTGGGTAAAATGAAGAGGTTACATTTCGTTGTGGTGCACTTTGTGTGATGAGGTGTGTTCACATTGACAAATAGTCACTTTCGCTTCATGGTAATAAAACATGTACACTGAAGTATATAAATCTATCACAAAGGCACAATCTAAGAAAGATACATGAGCGATACCACAGAAGAACCATTTCAGTTCTCTAAAGAACCTTTTTTACAAATAAGGGTAAACAAAAAAAGTAAAAAATAGTCACAGAATGTAAAGATTTTCATTGACAGCAGGTTTCAGGTTTCATTATGATGGCAAAGTTTCTATAAGATTTTTTTTTTTTTTACAAAAGTCATTCTACTCAAATACACATATAATGTCCACATGAATAAAATACGTCCAGTTTGTCTATGGTTAAGTTAGTTGTTCTGCTGTCAAAGCTAACAACTGAAAAGTTTGGTTCAGAAATTGATACAGAGTCGCTTCTACTCAATCTGACCAAATGGGCTTCAATGTGCTGCCTAATATATCAACATGCCAGATGATTTGATTTGTTATAATATTCAATTTTACATCCTCTTTTGTTGCTGCCTTGCTATAGTTTGGCAAGTTACAACCTAATTGGTGTTTTAACATCTTGATCCATGTGCTCCTTATTAATTTGAACACCTCACCCTCCATAGGTGTGGCTCTGCTTTTCAAGCTGCAATTTTATTTTTCAAAAATGCCACAGTAACTACAAAAGTGAACAAATAGAAAGACAGCATTGTGCTGGGGTAATGAGCTACCGTCATGTACACAATTCAATTCAGGGCAACCGATTTCTCTGTAAGATGGCAGCCTGCATTCTGTTGACTCCCTGTAATCCCCTGGGTGATCGAGAACTTTACTTTACCTCTTTGTTCAGACGTCAGGGGTGACATTTGGCGGGAGGTGGCACAACGTTGTCTAATGACAGTGCTGCGGTTCGGCCGGACGGGCCGAGCGACCTCCCACAGAGGGCGGTGTGTCTGTGCAGTTATTGTGATTTGTGAGGACTCACCTTGGAGAGCGGGGGCTTATGTTAAGTGCCCTCGGCGGGGGAGCCTCTTTGTGCCACATGGGGGACCAAATGATGTTGGGAACATTTTAATCAAATCCTGTGTGTTCATTAGTCTAACAATGTGCATCTCACAATAGGGTGGGGATCATCTCTCTGCTCCCCTGAGGGGGACAGGCCCTATTGATGAAGGTGTAGTTCCAGTACATGGTGTGAGCTCCAGGAGTGGTGGCTGCTCCATACATTTAAACGCTCTGGTAAGAGTCGTACCACCTGCACTGATTTATTCAAATGGACTTCACCACAGTTTCCTGACACAGCACTCCCCAGAAAGCGGTGCGTGTTCATCCTTGACTATGACGTCCCCTCGACAAGCAGGTCTTTCTGGCAAGATTAGAACAATTTAAATGATGATGCCAAAAACCTTTAGCTACTATATTTCTGATGTGAGTCAAGTCAGGCATATAGGTATTTAACTGCTATATGATTGCTTTGATAAGAAGATTTATAGCATAAAAATGTTTACACTCAGTTACACAGAAGACACTACATGATTACATACTCCATTTGCACATGCCTACACAGTAGCTTCTAGATTCAAGAGAGGTTTATTGTCAATACAACAGTATACACAGTACACTGTGTATTGAAATGCCATTTCACACAGCATCGGCTCATGGTGCATTTATAAAAAAAGAAAAGTAAAATATGTAAAATATGTGAAGTAAATATATGGGAAATATATGAGAGCGAAAATTCACTTAAACATCCAAAAGTAAGTTAAACTAAATATTTTTTAAAATATGTTTTAATGTAACTAAACATGAATTTGTGTAAACACATTTGTGTATAAAACAAAACCCGAGTTCAATACCAATACCTAGTTCAATATTGTCCTGACCTGACCTGACCATAGAAATCTGCATAGTTCTAAACAAAATAATCTGAGATCTACACACAGACAGAATGTTTTTAAAATTATTCTAAAGATCTATAGGACCAACTTTGCTAACCAGAGATAAATAAAGACAAACACAAATCAGTCATAGCCTGACATAAACACAAAATAATTCCATAATTGTCTACAAAGTATAAATTCCATAAGTTTATGGCCCATGTCCAGTTAACTAAAATATACATAAGAATAATTATAAAGTAATCCCACACTTTATTTATTTATTTATTTATTTTTTAAATCTGTCCTGTCCTGGCAGTTTGGCCAACAGTATGGGAAGAGGGGGAATCTGAAATATTATTACTAAACTAACAAGAGTTTAAATTGTTCCCCCTTTTGCCAAAAAGATGTAATTAATAAATCTACGGCAACAAAGTAGACAGGAAGAGACAAACACATCAAACAGAGACAAACAAATAACAGAAGAGAAAAGAGAGAAAGAAAGAAACAATGGGGGAACAAGGGGAACAGCAGACAGCATGTATCATGGTTAAACAATATTAATAATGGCAACATATCTACATACATTTGTAATAATTAATTATTATAATAGTGTTAATGATTCCGTCTATGAAGACTTTCCTAGTCGCCTGTAATCCCACACTTCTGCTAACCAGACCTAAATACAGCACATCTATTTGATGGAGCAGCTGAAAAGAAAAATATTTAGGATTAGTTTGAGCTCAGTGTTGCTATTAAAGTTACTTTCTCTGTGAGAAGTTTTCATAAACAGTTTTAGTACAATTAAGATGAGAAATACATTTGTAAATACAGTATTTATTGAAAAGTGAATTTTTAATGATTTTTTTCTAAACTGTCACTTTAAATGTCCCTGGATGAAAATTTAGGATGAAGATGTATTTATATACAACATAATTAACACCATCATCTGTTTTATTTATTTATTTATTTATTTTTTTAATGTGCCAGCATCTTTCATTTCATTGAGAAAAAAACACTGCACCTCTCACTCTCAGAAGTAGCAGCAATGTTCTAAAGTAGCAATTCTCAAGCCTGGTCCAGAAGGTCTGTCATTTTTGTATTTCCCATGCTTTCACACAGCCACTTCAACTCAGTGAGTGGCTCTCATTGAGCTGATTAGTTGGACCAGGTGTTTTGGTAGCTAGGAAAACACTCAAAAGAGTAGGGAAACACTACTCTAAAGGAAAATGACAACATTAGGAAAATTATTCATTTGGCAGAACTTTGTTCAACTGAACAAATAAATAGACAAGTATTAGCGATCTTATAAAATACAGTTAATTTGAGAAAACAATACTTTTTAATTCAAAAAGTTCATACAAGTCTATATAGGCCTACAAAGGGCTGTAATGTTAATAGCAATGAAAAAGAGAAATAATTATGTTTCTGCACAGTGCACTACAAAAAATAACAAATCAATATTGGCTGTAAACTGTTTAACACTTTCTAGAAGGAACATGTGATGAAATGTAAATACTGATCATTCAAGGTGTTTACAGGGGATTCAAAACCCAATGAAGTCCTACAGCTTTGCTTTCACTGACACAACATAGTTTCATATATAGAATTCAGTAAAACAGTAGAAACAGATAAAACATATTTACTAGAAATTTGGACGGCCAGCCACTATGCAGTCATTTTTCTGGTACACGATAGTCTTCACAATTCTTTATAGAACTCTGCTTGGTTTCAGTGGATAACAGTCTGAGTTATGTACGCCGGTGTGGCAGTGTGATGCTAAGAGGTTTCTTTTTGTTTTTGTAGATGTTTTTGTTTTTGAGGATATTTTTGTCCCGCCACTCGTTTGTAAGGACCTTTCATTTAGCATTTAGTCACTGGATACCACTGTACCATATTCAACAGCTACACACCATTTTCCGTTAAGGGGCCTTTACTTTGCTTATACACTCTACTTACTCCTTTTAACCACTCAAGCTACATCCTGAAGTCCTCTTTTTTCCTTATATTTCTGTGCGCCATTGTGGGGTTATTCTGATTAAGGTGCGGTGAGAGCACTGGGGTCTCCATTAGCATGCGGAGGAGCTGATTCCTGGGCTGGAATGGGGTTTATGTAACCTGCCCTTCAGGTAGAGCACCTGGCTCGGTCATTAATCATGTGTGGGTCCTCCGGTGAGGAGCAGAGCAGAGCCCAGTAGAGCCCATCCCACAAGCTAGCACGGGACACTAGCTTCACACTTCTTGTCTCCCTGCAACCTTAAGGGCCTCTATTTCAGGGATTCCTCAGAGATCCTAGCACAAAACTAGGTGCCAAGGCACTTCTTGAGAATCCTCCTCCGGCCATGTCCAACTGATTGGGCGTGCTAGAGAGCGCAAGGAGAGTGGAGACTCCTCAATTTCATTTCAGCTTTAACCAGGACTACCCACTGCTCTACTTCCTGACACCACACACAAGGAAATTGTTAAGATTTAGGGAAAAAATATTCCATCCAAGAAGGTTCCTTCATAGCAGTCTTGTTAACTTGTAAGACAAGCCCTTAAAAACTTAGGGAGGATGGCTTGGTTTAAAGGTAGTCCATTCCTATTCCATGGACACCTGTTCTGTCATCGACAAAGCCCTCTCTGCAGGGGCCGTGAGGTCTTCCCAGACTTATTTAAAGCACTGCAAAGCGCTTGAGAAGTAAGCGATCTTGGCGTTCCCAAGGCACCTTGCACTTTGTTAATGGAGGAGAGCTGAAGTGATTATCACACTAACAGGTTATCACGCGCAGGGAAATGCCCAGCAGGAAAAAAGCAGGATGCGCTCGCTGCCATGGATTGCAGCAGACGCAATTCACACCACACATCACCATGACACCTTAAGAATTGCTCTCTGACCTGTAACAAGAACTGTCCTTCAAAGAAGCATCTACTCCTCGAGTTTACTTTTTTTTGGCCAGCAACTGAAAATCTATTTGGGTGACCATATTCTTCCCCCTTCTAAAATGGGAGTTCAGACAAATTTCTGCAGTTGACAATGACATATCAAAGCCTGCCTAATTGCACATTCTGTTTAATCTACATGAAAAACATGTTGTATCTGTGAACAAAGTGTTTACAAGACTGAAATAATGTTTTTTTACTATGTATAACCTATTGTGCTTCTTGCTTTGTTCTAATCAACAAAAGTAAAAGAATGCAGCCTGATTCCAGAGCACGAGCCAAGAGACGCTGTCATGGAACAGATGGATGTTTCCAATTACTTCAAGGAATATTGCCGAGACACTACAGAGAGGCAAATGGTGAGACAGAATAAGGCGTCACTGATGAATAAAGCAGCTTAGTTCAAACTTACTCTGCTGTTCCCTGTGGACTGCCACACAATATGATCGTTAGGCTCAAAGACTCCCTAACCTTTGAGTGAGGTAGCCCCCATGTGACTTGCTGGGGCAAAGAGCTAACCAGCAGTCATGTTTAATCTCTTTCCATCTTCTCTAATCTGCCGTGTTATTGACGAGGGAGATATCCCTACATAATGAATTAATTACAAAAACAATGAGGCAGAGAGGAAGCAGAGGGATAGGCTCACGGGCAACTGGGAGTGGAGCTCTGTGCTTTTCTTTGCTCTGCAAATGATTCACACTAATGTCATCATTAATGTCTTCCACGCTGTGGATATCAGGTGGAGGGAAGATCGCTTAATGGTTGTAGCTAGAGAGACGTTATGAGAGTCAGGGGTTAAGTTGGAATTTGAAAGGCGGTGGAAGTCCTGTCAGTTAGCAGGGGAGGCTGAGAATGTATCATCATGCAATTTACCTCAAAACATTTCCAGAGTAAGTACGTCCATTCAAACGATTGTTGAATGTGGTTAAATGATTCTAATTTATTAGTGTCCATAGCTGCTATACCTGGCAAGGCTATAGAAACTGACTTAATTAACACGGACAGGTCTACACCAGTCTACCTAGAAGGTCTCAGAATTTCTTCTCCTTTATTCTGGCACATTTTTAAGAGGATTCCATTCATTTATTATTCAATTTTAATTTCAATTTGAAAAGCTTTGTTTGGAGAGTTGTTGGCAAAAGAATCAGGCAATTTTACTTGCCCGACAATTAGATGAAATGGCTACAAATACATTATGTGATACCACTGTTTCATGAGGGTTTTGAGAAAAGGTCCATTCATGGAGAAGGGGTGCATGCTGGGTAGCCTAAGATAATGTATTTCCTAAAGAATATTTTTGCTTCTTTATGATTTACCATTATTTTATCATTTTAGACCGTACATACAAAAATGTACATTGGTCTATCAGTCATTTCGGACAGAAAATAAAATGACTATATGTGTTTTATAGATATGATATTTTAGACAAACTGTTATCTACAGCATACCATTTCACAAAAAATCACTCTGAATGACTTTCTTTACAGCTCAGTGACTGAACTATACAGAGATTTTGTTAACCTTTTCTTATGTCTTTTTGTCATTCTTCACAGAACGAGTAGAAGTATCACTTGTTGGCATTAAGGTAATAACACTAATTTCATCTTTCACCACCATCACCATTTGCTCTCTCACACACAAACACACAGACACACACACAGACACACAGACACACAGACACACAGACACACACACACACACACACACACACACACACACACATACACACACACACACACACACACACACCTCTTACAAGACAAGCTCTGTTTATATTAGTGCACCACAGAAACAAACTGC
>JBBIGC010000125.1:23215946-23226923 GCA_037576955.1 Lepidarchus adonis | reverse complement strand
CACACACACACACACACACACACACACACACACACACACACACATACACACACACACACACACACACATACACACACTTACACACACACAAAGTCCTGTCCACATGTCTGTGGCATGAATAGTTGATAATCCAATAAAATTTTTGGCCTTCAGTCGAGTGCTGCACATCCATTTTACGATGATTTGTGTAGAGGTCACAGGGCTCAAACTCTCACTCACAGGAATCCACGCTTAATCCCTTTCTAATCCCCCAAAACAATGGGTCTGGCTCAGCTCGGAGTGGGACAGATTTTATCAGCTGCTCAGGAGGATCAGAGCAACGATGTGCTGCCAATACAATAATGATAGTGCTTTCAAGTGGCTAGCTGTTCCTCTCACTACATGCAGCAAGCTCTGATGATGATGGTGAAGATTGGTCTTTGTTACCTAAACTTCATTAAAAAGTTATCACTTCTCTTGTAGTGGGGTGCAAAGTCAAACTGTTTTACAGCTTTTAAAATGTAACTGTTTTTAGTATTTTTACTGAAAATGATTTCTTAAAACTGGCCTTTATACTAGAGTTGCAATTTAGCAGTTGCTCTGCTTCCATAAAGCCAAAAAACAAAAATACACTGACATACATAAACAATCCATCTAATCCAGCTTCTGATCGAGCAACTGTGTACCATGTGTCCTGCCGCCTCTTATTTATGCCCTAAATAGTTCATTTATTTTGGATTTTCAGTGTTGATAGACTAAGGGCCATTCCTTCAGAAATCAGTGAAGTCAAAGCAATGTTAAGCTCAAAATGAAGTTATTTGTATTTTTAAATCAAATTTTTTGCCTAGACAGTCTGTGAAGGCACTTTTGAATGTCATTTTACTCATATTTTACTGTGAAAATGCTGGTGACACTTCGCCCTGAGTTATAAAGTTTTTTAAAAAAAGAATATATTAATTTATTATACTCCAGAAGGGAAAAAAGTCTTTGCATTTTAGCAAACAAGCAGTGAGCACACACCTGGAGCAGTGGGCAGCCACTGTAACGGCACCTGAGGAGCAGTAGGGAGGTTAGGTTTGTTGCTCAAAAGCACTTCAGCTTGCTGGCTGGTTCCAGGAAATTAACCTGTAACCCTTCGGTCAGAAACCCAGTTTCCTGACCAAAAGGCCAGGGTTTCCCACCACAAAGTCAGGATGAAACTCACAAATTCACATATCCTTTGCCAGTGGTGAACCATGAATATCAGATGTAAGCCTCCATTTCTTTTTCCAAAATGCAGGTGAAAAACAAAAAAAAAAACACAAAACACAAACACCTCTGCTTTGTGTTCATTTCTGGTGGCATGCCTAATTAATTTGAGTAGTATGCTAGTGATAAAACAATTGCACATGAATATTTCTTGCTGTTTGAAGTTATAGACTTATAACTTATAACTTATAACTATAAGATAAATACAGACACCTGAAGCTTCTAAAAGACATGCTATGCTTTGTCTATACATTTTAAAAGACATATTAATATATTCTACCTTATATCCATGAAGGGTTCTGGCACAGAGCTGCTGTTGATCATATCACTAAAGCCCACCCCTATTACATGTAATCCCTTTGTGATTTATGAATTTAACCCTATTTATTCTAACTAAAATGTTATAAAGTAAAAAGAGTTATACTCCAATACTTTGTGTATTTAAATAAGCCATTTTATGGCATTAAAATGAAGTAAATGACTTCCAGGAATTATTTGGGCTTCTCTAAAGGGTATTAGTAACCTAACATAGATATATAATATGTAGTAACCCCTGAAATGTATTTAAAAATCAAATAAACTGAAGAACCTCATTAAAGTTTAGCAACATTTTAAATGTCCAAATAACTTAATAAAGTTTATTTCAGAAATGCCAATGGCTTCACCTCTATAAAATGTGTTATAGAAAATAATAGTAATAGAAAATAAGGATAATGTGAATAAAGGATGACATGGCCTTCTTATCAGCTGGGGCCCTATATATATAGTGAGTCACAGATCGACAATATAAAACCCAGCCTTATCTTCCAGTACCAAAAACTCCAGTTGAGACCCACTCAGATATAGGCCTGACAACATTTACCACGTCAATCCCTATCAGCCCACAGGAGCTTAATATCAGGAATCAAGATGTGAGAGATTGGGCCCTCCAGTCAGTATGAGAGGAGAAGAAACAAAACACCAGCAGCAGTTAATTTCCTCTTGTTTACCCAATGTGAAGCTGGTCGTGAGGAGGTCACACACACACGGCATAGGTTAACACCCAGTTTGAGTGTGGAGTAAACACTGCCACGTCACTCACACTTGATGTCGGTGTGGACTACAGCTCAGTCTGTGGCAAGAGACTTACAAATTGCACAAAGATTAATTTATAGTGCTCATTTTCCTTTTTAAATGAGTAATCTGATGGTTAATGTGCCAAAACTAATAGTTTTTGGAGTCTTCTTGTGTACAAACAAAGGAGACACACAAAGGAGGCATCTTTGTTTTCAAACATCAATAAAATATCCTGGAATCACATGGGAATTGCACTAGTCTAAATAAAACTATGCGACCTACACTCACTGGTTACTTAATTAATTACATTTATCTTGCATTTAAACTCAATTTTATCAGCTCCAAATACTTACAGGTACCGTTTGTGGTACAGTCTGTTTCACTGAAGAATTTATTTACACTCTTCACCGACGGGCAGGAAGACCACAGGAATTATGCAATTTAGCTACATATTGCTATATGCTAAGTGGTCCTGATAAAATGGGAAATCGTGTAGGGACTGACCAATGAGTAAACTGACTAATCTCTTGCAAAATAATACTCAAGGAGTAACACCTGTGCAAAATATGTTCAATAATTAATGCTACTTTGCAGCTGTACAGCTACATGTTAAGAGGCCTTAGAATAGTTATTCAATAGAAACAATTCGACCAGGATCAGCATCATGGGGACGGAACCTTGCTCCAGGATTACCTCAGTGATGCCAGGGATGGGACTTGAACCTGCAACCTTCAGATCTCAGGGGCAAAGTCCTAAACATTAAAATTATTAAAATAGATTAATATTAGATATATCACTTCTAGCCTCAAGAGAACATTTAATTAATTACAACTTTAAATTATTTTTTATTAAGTAATTTACATTAATTTACTTCTTATTTGGTACATAAGAATCAAATCTCAAACATACAAATCAGGATCAGAAATGCCTTATCCATTAACGCCACCTCCCAAAAACAGTGCAGTGAACAAAGCTTCACCATGTGATTCATCCATCTGTTTTCAACACACTTCAATAGTGTTTCATTAAACCAGCATGTCTTCACTCCAAAAACTGCATCCATTGTTGCAACAAACCTTCACTAAAGAGGGAGCGAGGGATCGGAGAGAGTCACTGCAGAGCTCCTGCTAAGATCCCGCTTTGAAAAACAACATTACCTAGGTGTTAATGGTCATGATGACTTTCTGCTCGTTTGGTTCAGGGTCTTTATGGGAGGCCACCGCCACTGTTTATCCTCTCAGCGGACGGCCTTGATGCCGCCTGTCCAGCGTAATGGAGCATGCCCAGAAAAAAAACCCACGGGGCCCACTTCATGGACCATAGGCTTTTCAATCAGCTAATTGGTAAAAAATAACATACAGTATCTGTCTCCTGAATTGTGTCCAAACACAAGGGAGGCATTGCGAAGCGCAGCAAGAACAGCAAAGTGTGGATTTGGTTTGGGAAGAGGTAATAGTCTATGACTGGCCATTCTAGGTGCAGCTCAGCTCGCCATGGTTATTGGTTTATATTGTCAGCATTATATTTGAGGCATCTCGTGTCAGATTTAAAAGTGTAAATGCATATCCCCACACATTTTGGAGATTAAAAGCACTGCCTTGATGGAATATGAGGAACAATTTCAATAATTCCTTATATATGCTACCACTAGTACTTCCAGCAGTATAGCACAAATGATCTCCCAGTGTAGTCTCAGGACAGAAAATGGGCCACTTTGACAAAAGTCATTGAAAAAATGTCCAATATTTTAAAAAATCCTAATTTTTCATTGATTCATTTACAAAATATTTATTAAGGATTTTTTTAAATGAATGTTTTTAGGGTTCATTTTATGGCCATAAACTAGCTAAACTCACTTAATTTCCCTCATTTAGTATGTGAGGTTTTATTAATGTACTAATTAGGCCCCATCTCTGCTAGCAGCCTTTTAGAAGTTTAATTTACTCACAATGTGATGTTTCCGGTTGTAGAATTATGCGCAGACGGGGTTGTAGTGTAAATATAAATGAATTTAATCAAAGACATGAAGCAATCACAGACTGTGTAAGAACCTTGTACAACAAACCACAATAATAGACTGAAACAGTGGCGTATATAAAGCTGAACCAAACAAGAGACACCTGGAGAGGGGGCAGAGACAAGACAACCCACGTGACAGAGAAACACATGACCAGACAAGAACATGTGACTGACATGACATGGGAACCATGACACACAAACTGTTGTGAGCAGCATTTGTCATCTTTAACTTCATCAACATCCCAAAACCTTAAAATATGTTCTGACAACATTTGACATTTTGATCTTTATGTAAATTAGCATGCTAATGATTGCTAGCTTTATCCATTACAATGTGGAATGTTGGGCACAACGGATAAAAAATAAGACACATTAATTTGCTCCCTGACCAACATGCAGGCTTGCACTTGCTAAGCCAAAAGGATGGAAGTGTCTGGCTTTTGGGTCAAATTCTGAAGCCGTCTGGAAAACCTCTTCCCTATACTTTCCCTAGGTTTCTGCCACAGATTTCTCCACATAAACTCCACTCACTTAGCTCTTATTTCAGAAGATTTTGGTAATGTGAGGTATTACACCCAAAAATAGAGCATGTGCAGCCAGACATAAGCTACACACCAGGTAGCCAAGTAGCAAAGCAGCCTAGCTTCTCCCTCGCTCTCATGCAATGAAATGGAAAGGTCCTGCCCTTAGTGAGTCATGACAGGTTCCTTTAGTTTTTCTGTGTAGGAATGAATTGCCTTTCTGAGAACATTTTTGGAGCAGATCAGATACAAAGAACATAATTCTCAGCCAGGAATTTGACTGCTTTTTATTTATGAATTATGTAACACATAAAACCCCCACATTTAACAAGGTTAAAAACCCAGTTTTCCCTGGAATGGGTCTTTAACATTTCATTTTAGGTCTAAAGGATCCTACAAAGAAAACATCAATTTCTCCACAAGATTCATTCCTGTGATATATGATGTTACTACAAAGTTTCACCGTTATCTTAACCTTTATTGACTTTATTGAAACTCTGTGTCATTTTTTCTGGCTTTGTTTTTCGGTTATTTTTATATCACTGAAAAACAAACCTTTATAGTGTAGTCTATCAGACAACATGCATTGAGTAATTTTATAAAATATATTATTTTAGCCATAATCTTCTTGTTTAAAATGTATTTTGTGTGTTTTTATATGTGTAAAATAATCTGTATAATTCTGCTACAGCTTTCACTGTACAGCTGACCTCTCTAAGCAACACCAGTGGTTATAACATTGCTTATAGAGAAACTAGGTTGTCATTGAAAATATATAATTGAATAATCTTTCTGTTTTTAAAAAAATGTGAAAATGGATTCCCTTAATGTCAAATGGTGCATTATCAAGAATCTTACATTTACATTTACATTTATTCATTTGGCTGACACTTGATGTTTTTAATTAGATTGAACACACACTAAAATCACTGTTAAGCAGCTATAGCACAGCAATAAAAATGGCAACAGTTCTACCTCATGAATATGAATACTGATGGAGGTAAAATGCAGATTAGGGATGATAATAACACCAGCAAGAACTGAGCTTTAAAAATCTACTTGAATGTAGTCTACAATTTAGTTAGAAAGCATTCACTAATTGTAAAGCAGTCACTGTTGCAACTGCTGTAAATCAAACAAAATCACAGCTATTTCTCATTGAAGTTCTTTCTACAAAAATCTGACTTTTATTTTGTATCATTCATGAATAAAACATAGTAACACAAACTTAATTGCTGGTGGAATTGGGATGTTACAGCAGAATATACCTAGAAAGACTGAGGTGCATAATTGATGCAATGTCATGCAAATGAATGAGTCTAAACATCAGAGACACAATAAATCAACTACAGTCAACTACTAGTGTCATAATGTTCAGTAACTGGTACCTGGTTCTGTTCATGTCTAGAATAACGACAGTTATTGTTTATCAGATAGTTTATGCATGTAATTATGAGCATGATGGGATAATTGCAAGCACATAAGCAAAGTCCTGCATGGAAGCCTAGAAACATACATTATATTATATGCAATATGTCTTATAAAACAATATACAGTATGACTATATAAAACAATCAAAAGACTTACTTCAGAATATAATTCAAAGTGCTCTATAATAATCAGTACATATATCTGAAACTTGAAATCTGAAACTGAAAAAAGCTTGCACGTGCTCGTGTTGAAAGCGAGCAACAGCTTCCTGCAGGAGCACAGCGCAAGCTTTTTTGAGGAGTACATGCTAGCTTTTTTTCACGAGCACCCGTGAGATTTTTTCACGATTTGTGTGAACAGAGGTTAGATAGTAAAATATATAAAAGGAAACTCCAGCAGCGGTTATATAAGGAGGTGTTTTGTGCAAAACTTGGTGCTGCATCAATTGATGCACACATCATTGTAGGTATAACAAATCTGCCGTCATTCTAGTGTTAATGTTGAGCATGGTAGAGTAACAAGGTTTTCCTATGCACTTTCATTTGCATGCATTTAAGGTTTAGGCCAAAAGCTTATCTAAAAATTGTTATAAACAATGTTCCTGTAACTACAATCTCTGAGACACTTTTGACTGTAGGTTTCCATTAAATGTCACCTTTCACAGCCTTGGGATGACTGTACTTACACCTTTAAGGATCATTTGGAAAAGAAAAACAAAAAAACCTTGTAGTATCCACCTTTCAAGCCATCAAATACTCAAGGTTACACCATTTCTGTCATGTTCTGGTCTTAAACAGCCCATGATCTGCTCCACCCACTACACATATCTCAGCACAGGAGTTTCTGGCCTATATTTTCACTCATGTTGGTTTTTGGCTACTTTGCTTCTGTTTTAGTCATTATTTCAGTGAAGCAACAAGACTTCAAGCAAGTTCAACTCCACAGTCTACTGTGGCGTCCACACTCCATTACCCATGTCAGCGAATCCTGCCGCCATTCTCCTGTTTGACTTTTTAATCTGCTGAACTCGCAGGGCCGGCCGCCCATTGATCACGCCGTTGATGCGGACAGCGA
Source organism: Lepidarchus adonis (assembly GCA_037576955.1). Taxonomy (NCBI): domain Eukaryota; kingdom Metazoa; phylum Chordata; class Actinopteri; order Characiformes; family Lepidarchidae; genus Lepidarchus; species Lepidarchus adonis. The sequence goes on along the minus strand of JBBIGC010000125.1, from coordinate 23,219,595 downwards.
TAGCTCTCGGCCACGTTGACATTTTCCTCGGAGCTCTCTTGTTTGCAGCTAACCTGCCGGAGCCCTTTCTCCCGGCCAGCCGCAGCCCAGCTCCAGCGCCATGACAGGTGACTGACGACACTAACAATAGCACGAGTGAAGCAGCGCCACACACACTGCCACATGATAAATTACCCTCATCAGTTTGTTTTGCCAGCAGCCCCTTGCAGGTCAGAGCCGAGGCTCAGGCTGACATTTTGTCCTGTACTGTATATGCAAATACCTGCCAATCAATTAGTGGCTCGCTCCCCTCTTACCCTCCCCCTCCCGGCTGCCATGCATTGTGATTAAAATGAATTGATTGCGAGCTAAAATCAACACAACAACTTGCCAAGAGCTCAGGGTCAAAAGGACACAATGGAAACATAAACACTTTCTTCAGAGCTTACAAGCACACTTACACACATACAGAGAAAGACTACAATCAGTCTTTATCGCCAACCCTCTTCCTGGAGATCTGCTTTCCTGACAAGTATAGTTGCAACCTGCATCTAACAGACTGTCCCTCAGCCAGACAAGGACTTCTGAAGGTAATGAGCTGAACCATGTGTGGTGGACATGGATAAAATGACATGAAAAGACATGTGGATTAAATTGGATTCTTCAAGAAGAGAGAATTCCAGGACTGGTGAAGAAATGTTTCTGTTTTTATGGCAGCAACATATGGCAGCATAATCCTGGAGAGGTAGATGCTGATGCCTCCAATCAAAGGTTCATCTCCACTGGGAAAGAGAGAAGAGAAGAGAAGTAAGACACATGCTGCTGAAATCAGTTTGTATAACGGGGTGGCATTGCAACACAAGCAAAGAGGGTTCACCAGAGATCTGAGCAACCAGTGAGACAGCAGAGAATTGACTGATGTTTAAAGTTATAAGGTTAAGTATACCTCAGAATGCCTTGTACTGTATGCTTCAGCCACACTTATTATCATGCTTTTTTATTTTTCCTGGTTAGATGGAAATATGACTTTATGACTCTCTGTATGTGTGCAAGAGTGTGTGAGCAAGTGTGTTTTTTCATGAACAGGGGAAACAGGGGGTTCGGGGCACCATGGCATACCTCCATGCATTATTCATGTGCCGGCACTGAGCCATTATCTCTGCTCTATGAACTAATGAAAGTGCCGTCGCTCGCTCTGTCTGCCGCACTCGAGCCCCGCTCACAGGAGGACGCCCCGAAAGAACAACGGCCCACTGCAGCCAGCGGCCATTTTCCATTTGAAAGATCCTACGCCTGTCTTAAACCCACAAAGAGCATCAGCTGCATCAAACCCCATTGATAGCAGCAATATCCTCAAAGCATCCTCCATTATCACCCTTCAGTCAGCAGAAAAAGATGCTGCACTGCTGCAAAAAAAGCTATAGTGAACATAGAAGGACAAATAGATGAACAAGCACCTGTTTTTTTTTTAACGTGGCAACACAGTAGAAGGTTTGTGAACAATATTTTGCGAAGCACCCTGCTTGTGTTCCAGTGTTGGCCGAGTAGAGTGATCATTTGACTACATATCAAATTTATAACATTTTCAATTTATTCCAAAAGCAGCCAATCAGCCAATCTGTGGTATTTCAAGTGCTGTTTTAGCACAAGTCCAAGAGGACTTCAAACTCTGCCCAATATTTGCTGGGAATTTTTTTTTTTTTTAATACAAATGCTTTTAAAAGAGAGCAAATGATACAGTGACAAGTCAGAAATCATAACACTCTTCATCCCTGAATGTAGATACTGCACAGATATTCACACACTTGTGCACAAATTCCCTACCTTTACCTTAGTTTTTGTCAACACTACAGTTTATCTCCATCTAATTCATAAGGCCTGGTATTCCACCATCATTACCATTTTCACACAGAACCTTCAAAATCATTAGCATGGTATATTCAATATCTATCATTTAAAAATATTAAACAGGCAATGTAAACTAAAAATGTTGGTTAGATGCTTGTTGAAGTCTGGGCAGCATATAGCTTGTTTGCGACAACAATACTTTGATTATATTGCACTATTAAGGCAAGGTACACCAGTGAGCCAAAACATTAAGACCACTCACAGATTATGTGAATCTGTTACAGCTATGCATATCAAGGTCTAGAATATTAGATGGAAAAGGAACATTCAGTTCTTGTAATAAACATATTGGATGCAGAATGAATGGGTCAGCGTAAGGACATTGTCATTGGCCAGATGACAGGATCAATCATTTATGTGTGTAGTGAGTAGCTACCAAATGTATGAGGAGGGACAAAATACAAACGAATGCTCTTCGTGGTACTGGTAATCCCCAATGACAATGGCCTCTTTCAGTTGGATAACACACCCACCTGTTGAGAAAATGACAAAAATACAAATGTAAGCATCTGCTGTTAATGTCTTGTGCAGTCTACACCTAGTGGTAAAGATCAGAGCTTTTGAGCAGAGAAAATTGACAGTATATTAGGCAGGTAGCCAGAATGTTAAGGCTCATCAGTGTATAAATGTTCCCAGAACATTCTCACCTTTTACAAGGTTCTTCACAGTTTTGCATGTTTAACTTTTCGTTAACTTTGACTCAGCTATCTCATTTCAGCTCTTAGATTTCCCTATAAAATCACACAGTAAAAACGGCTGTTGCCTCTGTTTTTGCCCATATTTACTGGTAATTTAATAGGCAACAATATGTCACACACCATCAGGAAGCAAAGATAATTAGGCATTCTGAACGAGGAGACACTATTCCTACTTTTGGCAATAGGCCTGAGATAGGATTCTTTTAGAGGCATCTCGCACCTCCTGGATCTTGAGCCATGAGCCCCTAGCCTGTTAGACACTCCAAACCCCAAACCTCTCCACAGCTGTCCTCCTTCTCCTCCTCCATGTCTTCTTCCTCCTCTTCTCTCCATTCTCTGTGTGCAGCTAAGTGTGACTGATATGCACGACTGAATACCATGCTGTCTGCTGCAAAGCACCATGGGATGGCAATATACATCAGCGGAGCTTTGTATAGCTATGCGCTTCTGACCCACTGCTTGTAAGAATTAGTTCTTTGGTCTGTCAGTCTGTTCATCATCTGAAAAGGGGTGTTCCATGTCTCTGAGAGCTAAAGAAGTTTCTATAGGTTTGACTGGATTTCCATGGATCACTTCAGCATGACAAGAGGTGACGTTTCAAATGCAAGGAGGTCTGAAGCTTTATGTCACTTTATGTTGACAGTTCATAGACTTTTTTTCCAACAACTGACAGATATGGTAATTAAAATAGCGTACATAAGACTTTAAGGCAGTTAATTATGAATAGAAAGGAAATGGAATGCACCTCTGCTCTTGCATATTACATATCCTGCCACAGCATTTGATTATTTGCCCACATTCATTTTTTTTCTTCTTCCTGAGTATAAGAATACATTCCATATGAGACACGTGGGTTTTGTAATAAAGCCGGCCGTGCTTGGCAGGTAACAACATCAAACCAGTGCAAACAGAGTGCGAATGGAAAATGACAGCAATTTCCCTGAACAAAGCGATGGCCAGTGGCATGCAGAAAGCACAGCTAGATGAAGAGAGAGCGAAAGAGAGAGAGAGAGAGAGAGAGAGAGAGAGAGAGAGAGAGAGAGAGAGAGAGAGAGAGAGAGAGA
>JBBIGC010000125.1:23175523-23185800 GCA_037576955.1 Lepidarchus adonis | reverse complement strand
CACTAAAGTATAGATAATCAAAATTTCTACTTAAGTAAGGTAACAAAGTATTTGTACTTCGTTACTTGACAGCTCTGATGGTAACACATAAACATTCCTTTCAGAATAAGTTTTCAGTGCTGTTGTGATAATCTCAGGGTTTTCTGCCATAAATTTCATCCAGAAAACCGGCAAAGTGAGATCATATTTTTAAAAAATAAAGATTTCATATTTCTAGAGATTTCTAGACAACATTTGCCCCATACTGTAATATAATTGTAGCAAAAATATACATTAATAAATCAATTTCAGGTATAGAATTGTAAAGATAAATACAGACAGAAGTTCTCAAATCCAACAAATAAAATGATAAGGTTTGCATATTGTGTGTTCTTAATTATCATTCGTTAAAAGAGTATTTTGGTTTAAATTCTGCTTCTGCAAACTTTGTAACAGCAGACATTAAAGAACACACTTCTGTGAGTATGAAAGTTTAGTATTAGGTATTTGGTTTTTCGTGTATTAGTTTGTTGAGGTCGTCTTGATGGATGTATTGGTGGCCTGCAGAGCAGAAAACATCTCAGTGTTCCCAGTCGACACATTTATATCTATGACAGATAGCATATCCCCCAGCAGAGATTTTACACCAGCTCCTCCTCTCTCACTCTCTCAATTGCTTTTTCTTTTTATATCTTAGTTCCAGTGGGTAGATCCATTAATCGGCCACTGGCCACTGATCAAAATCATGTAATTATATAATTTCATCTCTAAGTAGGAGATTAGAGATTGGCAGATATCCCTTGAATTGATGTAATCTGTTTAGTCCATTTTAAAACATGATACACAGGATAACAGTGCAGGTGGCACCAGTGGCTCACTCATGTTGCACTGCACTGCAGGATCTGTGTTAACACTGCATTTAAAATGGGGAACAGCTATAAGCAAGTTATAGCTTTTAAAGTTATTTATTGAATTATTTAATCCTTATTATTTTTAATGGTGATTAATTAGATTTTTTACTGTATAAAACTGTTTTATCGACAAAAAGGTCGGAAATTATTTTTTTAGATGCTAATTACCAAAAAAAATTATTAATGTATTAATGTATTTGTGAATACATCACAACTAGCTATACTGGCATTCGATTCCTGCGTCTGCACCATGTGCCTTTCCTTGCAGAGTTTACAAGCTCTTTCCATGTTCATGTGTTCGCGTTTCCTCCTACTGCCCTCCTACTAGCAGTTTAGGCTTGCCCTGTAAATAGCTGGCCTCCTGTCTAGAATATCCCATTGTCATATTGGCTCCAGGTTTCCCGTGAACCAAAATTGATAAGAGGTTTGTATATTGGGTGGATGGATGGAAGATGAATGAATAAATATATCATTAACATGAGCAGGTTCCTAGAAAATCTTTGGTAGCACTAGTAGCTGGACCTTTTTTAGTCCTTGGTGTTTAAATGTTCCAGAATTACATAAAATTTAATAAGAAATAAGACATTTTCTCATATCTGCTTCATCCCAAGACCTGCCAGATAATTGTATTGTATTGTCAAATATTTATTCACATAGCTCAGCAACTGCTGAATAGTTTATATTATATGTGGGTTTTCAGTGAATGGGATTTCTGTTCTTTTCCAAGTACAGAGAAATGCATAAAAGATTCCCTGTGGTAATCAGTGATACAGATGCAGCAGCTGAAAATGAGGTTGAAAAGTCCAGAAGTATTCTTTTAGTTAACTTTTTTTTTTTATTTAATCACATTTATTAAATCTTTTTAACTTCCTGGCAGGTCTAACAAAGATAACACTTAAAAGTCTCACACTCCTCCTCTTGAACTTAGTAAAGAGGCAAGCTCTCTTTCTTTTCCTGTCCCCTTTGCTACCCCACTTGCTTCTTCTCTCCCTCTCCGATTTCTCATGAATGTTTAATGTGCTGTTACGACTGTTTTGCGCTGTTGTTTGTGGGACAACATTTCAGTGTGATTTCACACCCCTGCATTGGTGGAGCGGCACTCGGCACCCCTTGTCCCTGGAGGAGTCCCTCCAGAGATCCTCCACGCAGGGAGGGCCAGATTAATCCTGCCCCTCACTGCATGTTCCAATCAGACACGATCCGTCATAGTCACGGACCACGGGGGCCACTGTGTTGTGCGTGTGTGTGGGTGGACGTGTGGGGAGGGGGCATAAGCGTAATCTTGAGATGAACGAGGTGTGATGCTGCTTTGATGCAAAATGTGAGCTGCAGTTGTAAGTGTATCCAAACACACTCTCTCCCTGGCATCCTCCTGCCGGAGGTCAGTGAGGAAAAAGCATTGGCAAGGAAAAATAACTGGAGGAAAACACACCATATGCACTTAATGGTGCATGAGCCTGGTTGTGCTAACGTTTTCATTGTAACGCAGCCTCGGGTTCCTGCTGGGAATTTCACAACCAGACAAACATGGCAAAGGCAAGTATGATATAAGTCTGCTGCTGCTAAAGACTGGAACACAACAACAGGGCTGTACTTACCCTCAAAGGCCCAGTGTGGCTGCAGGTTTTCATTCCAAACAAACAGGAGCACATCTGATTCTTCTTGGCTAAGCAGTAGGTCTTAGTCTTTACACAATTGGTCATGGGTGCTCCTGATTTGCTCAAAGACAAACCTGCAGCCACACAAGGGCCCTGTTCACACCTGGAATTAACACGTGTGAACATCTCTAAGTGTGTCTGTTCACACCTGGCATTGAAATGAGTCTCCACATGCGCCTTGAGTGACCACCTGTGATCAAATCTCACATCACCCACGCTATATGCAAATAAGACATTATATCATTAATGTCTGCAAACACCAAATATGTTCTTGTACTTTACTGGTGGGAGGCACTGATGCACCTCAGATTAAACAAAGAAGAAGAAATCAGAAGAATACTACAGGCCAGGGCTCCATCCCAGTAGTTGAGTACAATGCCCTGTCCTAGTGGATCCACATGCTAGTCTTCTCAACATGTATATTTAATGGGACCATGAGATACAGATTAGGTAAAATCATGATAAGCAGATAGATAACAGCCTTTGACAGGAACTTTAGCCCATTCCTCCATACAGAACATAAAGCAGTGGCTTTCTCCTTGCTACCCTGTCATGCACACCCCTGATATTCACTGTTTTCTGATGGTGGATTCATGAACATTTACCAATGTAAGACAGGCCTACTGTTGCTTAGAAGTTGCCTTGTGTTTGACCCTGGGGTTGACCATTTCTGGGCAGGGTAACACTGGTCTTGAATTTTCATTTGTACACAGTCTGTCTGGCTGGTGAGAACTCTTTAGAGATGGTCTTGTAACCTTTTCCAGCTTTACAGGCATTGACAAATCCTCAGACACTTCTTTTGCTCGAGCCATGATACACATCCACAAATGTGTTGTGATCAGGCTTTGTTGATAAAGCTGTTCTTTAAATAATACAGGATCTCCCACTCACACCTGATTGTCATTGAAAACACTAGACTCTGACTTCAACTTGAAAATATATGTTAATCTTTAGGATTCACATACTTTTGCCAAATGCTGACATGTTGCTAGATCCTGACAAAATATAATCATTTCTTTAATTTGTTTGAAACTCAGATTATGTTTGAGGTCACAGCCATATAAAAATCTAGAAAATCTTACAGGTTTCATATACTTTCAAGCATCACTATAGATAACAAATGAAGAGAATAAAACTTTTAGGGAATTTAGTGGCCTTAAAATTGCATAAACTGAGCAATGAATGCTAAGATCCGGATCCTTTTTTTCCAGAACAAGTACATTTCAAAGATGGTATTACTTGTTTATCATTCATCAAAGAACATTTACTTTGCATGTATGAGATAAAAGCATTTACTGAGTCTAGCTGTTTCCTGTGTAATCAAGAAAATGTTGGCACATTGCCTAGATTCAATATGCAATAGCAACATAACCAAGCTTTGTAGCATTTTAAACTGGGAACATCATGTAGTAGGTCATACAACCATAACTACAATCTTATTTATAAATACCAGAGCTTGTCCAACCTTTGTGGACAAAAAATGGATTACAGTTTTATGTCTTATTTATTTATTTATTTATTGCTATCTCAGAGCCACCATTGTAAATGTGTTCTTCATTTTCATAAAATAAAAAGCTGGATTAAAAAATGTCTGTGTGTGTGCATGTGTTTGCGTGTGCGTGTGTGTATGTGTATGCGTGTGTGTGTGTGAGACCGACTGATGTGGGTAGGGTGAGTTCGGCTCTCGTGTAGCAGTCGGAGCCTTAACCACGATGTGCTGAGTAGGAGTAGTGGGCGGCAGTGGCCAGATGGATGTGACATAACAGCAGCTCAGAGAGGACAGCACCATCTGCCTCGCAGTTCTGATTTACACTCTTCGTCTACAGGTGTAACTCTCACTTAAGCCTGTAGAACTCCATCCACCCCCCACCAATGAGGCTCATCTGCCCCACCTGTCCACCGCAGTCCAGTGATGTAACACACAGAGTATGAGCCCATCTGCACTTGCCCTCTAGGGCTCTGTGTAGGCATGCGTAACTGGACTGTACTGATGGGCTTTAGAAGCTGCAATTATGCTGTTGCTATGCTACAGTGGTCAGATAGAAAATATACAGCTTATTCTGTAGTTCACCCATCACATCGCTGCTTCCAAGACAACTGCTTTTAACAAGCCCGGCGTATAAGGTATCAGTAGCAAGTTTTGTCAAACGACTCCTAAAATCTTTATTAGAACCCTTACACCAACACCATTTACCCTTGTGGGTAGCTGGGAAACTTGCTAATAAGTAATAAAATTGGCTATATTAACAGAGGTAAATCATTATTATTATCATTAATCATTTTTAGAATTAGTAGTAGAAGTAGTAGTATTTTAATCCACCAACAGGTGAAGTGAACAGCACTGAATGTATTATTCAAATGGTACATGCTGTATCATGTACCATTTGAATGTTGAAGTTGTGTTGGAAGCAGGAAAACTAAGCGACCATAAGGATCTGCGTGTGTTGGACAGAGAGTGTCCTGGTGTGCAGTGCTTAGTACCTACCTCAAAATTGCCTAACCGGTGAACCAGTGACATTGATCATGGGTGCCCTAGACTCTGATAAGCATTTGAACACCCTGCAATTCATGGAGGGTCTGAAATTCACATTGTAAGTATTTTAACACCTGAGAAAATCAGTGTTAATATTTGATAAAAAGCCTTTGTTTGCAATTACAGAGGTCAAACATTTCCTGTAGTCCTTAACCAGGTTTGCACACACTGCAACCTCTGAAACACAGTTTCAGCTCCCTCCAAAGATTTAGGTCAGGAGACTGGCTAGGCCACTCCAGTACCTTGATGTGCTTTTTTACAGAGCCACTCCTTGGTAATTCTGGCTGTGTGCTTCAGGTCATTGTCATGTAGCGAAGGAGCTTGTTGCTTAAAATCTCACAACACATTGCCCCATTCATCCTCTCCAGTCATCCTGTAAACGCACCCCCAAAGCATGATGTTACCACCCCCATGCTTCACAGTAGAGATGGTGTTCTTGGGATGCAACACATCCTTCTTTTTCCTCAACGGTGAGTGGTTAAGACCAGAAAGTTCTACTTTGGTCTCATTTGACCACATGACTCCATGCCTCCTCTGGATGATTCAGATGGTCAATGGCAATATATGAATATATGATGACTTGAGCAGAGGAACATTCAGTGCAATGCATGATTTGAAACCATGACTGCGTATTGTTCTACTGACAGTGACCTTTGAAACTGTGGTCCCAGCTCTCTTCATGTCAATGACCATGTCATTGGTCTTCCTGTGCAGTCCTGGGCTGATCCCTCATCTTTCTTATCTTTAGTGATACCCCACGAGGTGAGATCTTGCATGGAGCCCCAGTCAGAAGGAGTCTGACAATCACCTTTAGCCTCTTCCATTTTCTAACAATTGCTCCAACAGTTGATCTATTTTCACCAAGCTGCTTTCCAGCCTTGTGGAGGTCCACAATTTTGTCTCTGGTTTCATTTGACAGCTCTTTGGTCTTTGGCCCATGTAGTAGTCAGAGTCTGACTGACTGTGTAGTGGACAGGTGTATTTAAAGAGCTCAGACAGGTGCTACTAATTTAGATTAACGAGTAGAGTAGAGGTGGTCTTTTTAAAGGTAGAGTAACAGATATTTGAGAGCCAGAATTCTTGCTGATTGGCAGGTGTTCAAATACTTATGCTTAGCAGTGCAATACGAGTAAATTCTTTACAAATCATTTTGTCATCCTGACTTTTTTTTAATGCTGTCTCTAACAGTGGGAATGCACCTACAATGTGAATTTTAGACCCTCCATGATTGGCAAAATGGCAGGGTGTTGAAATACTTATTTTCTTCACTGTATGCTATAATTTGAGTATCCAAAGTCCAGTGTCTAGTCTCAGTCTCCCTAGAGTGAAGCCAACTCTGACTTTTCTCTTGACTTCTTCCTGTAGGTCCATCTGTGGGCCATATAGCTTTTAGAGTAACATTGTCAGACATAAAAGTAAACAAAATGTTAAATACTTTACACAAACCTTCATAACGTTGTGTTGATGTTACTTGATCTCCTCCCATTTATTTATTTATTTATTTATTTATTTATTTATTTATTAATGTATTTTACTCATTTATTTATTTTGCTACATTGATTTGTAGAAGAATATACTGTAGAAGCCCAAACTAGACCTTTGGATCAACATGTACTCTACAGCAGTATAACTTGATTTTCCACATGCCACACTCATTCAGAGTATAACAGAGCTTTAAGACTAGAATGAATGTTAGAGTTCCTCTGGGTGGAGACCATGTTTTTGGGAAAAACAAGACTTTGAAAGCTGAAGTGTTGTGTCTCAAAGCATCACTGCCTGCTTGTTATAATCAGAGTTATACGGTTGATTAGCCCGACACTTTCATCATGACAGAAAATGTTGGGATGGACAAGACAGCATGTAGATAATTAGCAGCTTTTAAATTGATGCATTTCTTAGAAATTGACCCTACCACCACTCCTCCACCACCACCACTACCCCCTCCTCTAACGCAACCATCTTAACCATTCTCTATAATGAGTTTACAGTTAATTGACAATTCAGCTCAGCCAAACTGATGTTTACCATCATAACTTTCACTCACTCCATACCTGCACTGATAACGTTGAAGCAGCGTGGGTGTTCTTCTGATACGCTGCTGCAGTGCAATTACTACTCAACAATTACTTGTTGTCTTACAACACAACAATGACTGCAATCATTGTCAAGTACAGAAATGTAAAAGTGCATCAAAGTACAGGCACACATGTACAGGATAGTGTAGTATTGTCAGTGTGTGTGTGTGCGTGTGTGCGTGTGGGCACATCCAATTGAGCATGAACATACACGTGTACACTTCTGAATGTACCAGTGGCGACTGAATATTGACCCTGTAAAAGCACAGGTGATGATAATCTAATGGAAAAGAAAAAATATGGAAAAAAATTAATTGAAATCACTTGTCATAAGACATCAATATTATTTTTCAATAACTTATTTAACAATAAATTATTCAACAATAACTACTATATTACTTTATAACTACATTTAACAAGCAAATTTAAGAATTATGAACTACACACCAAATTATATTTTTGGAGAAATATGAGAAGTTATGCTAGACAATGTAGTGTTAGAATCAGTTTCTTTGATATTTTCTGCTTCCACATTGGAAAGTCTTTATTATAACTTTATTTTTTTATTCTTACAATCCTGTACCTCATTCTGGGCACAACTAACGCTCCTTTTTTCAATCTCAATTGTCTCGTAATCATTTAAAATTGTTGACAATGCACTTGACATACACATTATAATTATTTGACATTTATTTGCAAATAATGGGGGTTTATATTTTACTGACAATGTTGATTACAGGCTTGTGAATGAGTATCTATTTCTAGCTCATGTCAAAAATACGATCACATCAAACAACATCATTCGCAATGTCTGGCCTGCTGTTCCAAAAGCACCTCCAGCTGCTAAATTACACACTTACAGCAACCAGATGCTAAGAAAATGACTGGGAAAGGCTTTATAAATACATCAATGCTTTATATTTGCATTTATTCACGTACTGTAAAAACTGTCCAGCTTTATCAAGCCATAGCTGTAGTGACATCATTGCTAGTTTTAAAATGATTACCCTGCAGCACTGAGCACATATTAACTGGCACACTTTTCCATGTTTGTGCCAGTGTCAGTCATACACATTGCAAGTTCCAGGCAAGCTTCCAGGCAGGAAAAACATTACATCTGTAAACCCTACAGTCCAATAAACAGATTATTTTCATATGACAAAAGCTCTCCCAATAGGCTTGTAGATCCCAGTCAAGACTCTCCAAGTGGGATCCAAAATAAGGTTGTAAAAACTTGTTGTCTAATAAGTGTTGCTCTTTGCTCCATTAAAACGGCGTGTATTTGAATCTACTATAACGAAAGTGACTATTTGTCATTGTAAACACGATCACTTTAAAAGTGCACAACAGCAAAGTGTGACCTCTGCATTCAACCTATCACACGTGCACCAGTGGGAAACTATCAACAATATTGTAGCATTTGGGAGGGAACCCCAAGCCACTACGAGTGAAACTCGAACACAAGGGTTGGATGCAAATTGGGCAGCGTCCAATATCCTTTATTTACCAGCCTTGAACAAGACTTAAAGGAACCCGTGCGCCCTCTTGTTTCAGAGCAGCACATAACAACCTCGGCTCAAGATTAATCTGTTCAGCGTGCCCAAGTCACCATGTCAGAACGGCACAGCTTCTCGTCCATGGTGACCCAGACACGCTGAACAGACCAGGTCACAAACACAACACACGCGTCCACAATAACCATACATTACCCTAAACAATCTCCCCCGCTAAACACACACATTGACCCCACAATACATGAACCCCAACACAACACAAACCCCCCATGATGCCGTGCGTGCCCACTCCGCAGCGGCAGCCAAGGAGAGCGAACCCCATTCCCCACAGTCACTACAATATAGTGGGGACAGTACCTTGCTCGAGGGTACCTCAGTGGTGCCTGGGCTGGGACTTGAACCTGTGACCTTCTGATCCATGGATTTTGCTTCCACTGACTTCCACAAACACAGACAAGCAGACTATGCTGCTCATGAAAGAACAAACACAGTTGGTGTGAAACACATAATACAATGTTATTGTGAAAACTATAGAATAACAGTAAAAATTATGAGCAATACAAGAACATTTGTTAACCATTTCAGTGTCTTGTAATGATAAATTTCTAGAAGAAGCTGCCACTGGAGTGCTCGTTCATTATGGTAACACACTGCTCCTTAATTGACCACATTAATTTCTTACAGAAATTAATGATCTTTCAACCACACTGTCACTTTAAAGAGAGATTACAAGGATTTTAGAAAGACAAATTGCATTTTAATCAAGGTGGCTTCTTTCCTCCCCTCCGCTCACATTCTTTCATTATCAGCTTGTTTTAATCAATCCTGCTTACTAGTTTGATGAATAACTTCAATAAGATTTCAGAGAATCTTTGGGATCAGCCAGATGATTAAAAATGCATTTTAAAAATAACAACACATAGTCTGCATGAAAGTAGAGGAGATCATGTTGGTAAATTTAAGGTGATCAAATAAAAGTGAAAACTCCATACAGAAAGAAAAAAAAAACTGACAAAAAGTTTAGATCATTAATACACATAAAAAAAGAAAAAGAAAAAAAGAAAGATCTGATTATTCAAAGGTACCTTAGTAGAAAATGGCAGAGCAATGCTTTTAATGAAAAAGACACCTGCTGAGTTTTCTATTAGCAAACAGTAAGGAATATTAGCAACATTTGACTAAGGAGACACATCCCACGCTGCCTCATTTACTAGTAGTTCATGCTTTTAACAAATAGGAAGTGAAATACAGTGCAACTAGGGGTCAGTAAGGGCAAATGCCAAAATACACTCATTATCCACTTTGTTAGAAACAATTAAATTGTGTTTTACTCACTGGCTCACTGGCTGTATGAGGTCCACCATGTAGCTAAACAAATACAGGCTGTAGCTCATCTGTCTGTTGTCATGCACTATATATCAGCCATCTGCTACCTCATTCATTATTGGTCAGATTTTGACCTCAGGATCACTGTCTCACCCAGATATTGTTTGGGTGGTGAATAATTCTCAGCACAGCAGTGACACTGACGCTATGTGTGTGTGTGTGTGTGTGTGTGTGTGTGTGTGTGTGTGTGTGTGTGTGTGTGTGTGTGTGTGTGTGTGTGT
>JBBIGC010000125.1:23093307-23123791 GCA_037576955.1 Lepidarchus adonis | reverse complement strand
CAGCTGTGACTGCTGCCCACTGCTCCACGTGTGCACGTGTGATGGGTTAAATGCAGAGGACACATTTCGTTGTGGTGCTGATGTGGTGTGTTCACAATGACAGATAATCACTTTCACTTCACATATATATTTATTATTCTCTGTTTCTTTATATTCTCATTTTAAACCACTGTGCTGTGAAGCTTGCACACAAGAATTTCACTCAAGTGTGCTGTATGTGATGTGACAATAAAGATTGATTTGATTTGATTCCAAGTATGCGCTTCCAACTTTCCCGTTTTATTAACAGAGAGCAACATTAAACATGAACTTTGAGAGATTCTGTTTTAAGCAATTACAATGGAAAGAACAAGAGAATCAAAGTGTTTTCATAAATGATGCCAAATTCAATAGGTTAAAAGCAGTTTGAGTTGTCGCAAAACATTGTCATGCTCCACATGTCGAATGACCAAGCTTGGTCGGTGGCCCTAAGCATTTAAACCAGCTTTGGTTTTGAATGTTTGTACAAAAAGTAAAACTGCCAAGAAAACAAAACAAAGAAGAATTACCAACCACCAAGCAACTGCAGTTTTGTTTTGGTCAACATCTTAATCCTGTTTTTGGGTCAGTCCAACAGGCCTGCATAAAAAAAAAGCCCTGCTTGGTTTCATCCCTTAGTCCACACGTTGAGGTTTGTTTATTTTTAAAACGTGAAAATTATTATTTGTCATTGTATTTTCTTTTTCTTATCTTTCTGCCACATTAGAAAAACTGACCCTAGAGGCCACTAGAATGACAGCTACCTAAAGCACCAGGTGTCGGATGCATAGGGCCATCCATCAAGCATTGCTATTTGATGCGTCAGGATGTAAGAATATGTTGGTAGTTTCCACAACAAGCAGACTAGTGTGGACCAGAATGGTACAGATGTGGTCAGTTTTACACAAAACAGTGGGCAGCCATAGTCTAAGGATTTGCAAAATGGGCTTGTGACCGAAGAGTTGTAGGTTCAGTTCTCATAACCATTAAGAGCTCTTGAGCATGACCCCATCACCCCTAACTGCTCACCCTTTATGTTGATCTAGATCCATGTAATAACAGTAATTTAAACTAAAAACAACTGATACAAATGTGACGTTTCCAATCAAATTTCTCTAAGTTTCTATAAGTAACTGCTTAGAATCAATTAAGATCAAATTACACCACTTTATTGTCCCTGGAGATAACACCTAATAGTTGAACAAAGGAAGAAAAAAAGTTATTATTCTCTGATTTAGGGAAGACTGGCATTGAGTGTAAGCATCTTTGAGTGGCAAGTGAACCTCTTGGAGAAACTTTCCCTGACAGCTAAAGACCCTCTTGCTCGTTTGCTCAAGCTTCATCCAGAACAACTTCTTCCAGTCGGAAATCACTTTTAATTAGAATAAACCCCAGATTAGATTTCCTTTCTCTTTCCCCCATCATTTGCATGGGAGCTTTTCAATACCTGGCAGCTCATTAGTGGTCCTTGGGGCTAATGAGGCCTGAGCCTTCTCCTGGTAATTAAAGCTAAAGGCTCAGCAGTGGACGACCCAAACTATATGTCACCAAGACCTTGGTTGGGGAGAGGCTGTTGGGTGTGGATATTGCAAGTATATGGAGGGTTATTAGGGTTAGTTTGGAGAGTGTGGCAGTGGTATGGAGTGAGGGACAGAGCCCAAATCTGTCTGACTAGGCATGACACCCCATTCATCTTGGGCCCCCCAAGGCCTGCAAGAGAATCAATGGCTGCTGAGGTGGCCAAATGAGCTATCTGCATCTGCATTAGTATTCCTAGGTGGGCCTGGCACGTTTATTGGCCTCTCTGCGCGGGTGCCATGTCGATAGATTGATAAGACAAGGAAGACATGGCCCCGATGGGCTGGTGGTCGGGCAGTGATTTAACCTGCCTCATCCGCCACTCTCTTATCCCACAGCTGCCTCTCCCTCTCAAGAATGCACAACCCTGTGTAGTGAGTGTGATCACGACGAAACCCTTTCTGTTATAAATCATGCTCGAGTGGACCAGCAACAGCGCCTCTGTGACATTTTTCAGGCATGTTTCCCCCCCAACACCCCTCTTCCCACCCGCTGAAGAGGGTTCACTGCAAAGCCAGGCACTAAATCATGTACATGCGTTTGACATTTAATGTCATTATTACAATGCTGTGCACAGACAGCCTGCCTTTATGGGGACTTAGCTTTGCAAGCAAGCAATATATACATCCACAGACTTTCCCATCACCTGAGCTTAGCAACAGACTGAGACTGTAAAGGAATTTTAACCCATAGGAATCACAGTTATCACCACTAATATATTAGATATATTATATTATATATATCACACATATATTATATTATATTATATTATATTATATTATATTATATTATATTATATTATATTATAATACACAATTATATATGATTTGTTTATTCTGACCAATATTCAAGGACAGGATTCAGAGCTTTAAAATGACAAAAAAAAAATAATTTAATTATTTATTCACTTTTATAAAAGTGAACTGTTTTTTCAATACAGAATGTAAACCTAATTCCTCACTGAGTAACTCACTATGCAATTCAGATGTTATTATGTGGTCCTCACTCACTGTGAACAGTGACACTTTCCTCTGCATATAACCCATCCGTGACACTCTTGAATATACACACCAGGAAGCAGGAGCAGTGAGCTGCACAATTTTGCCTGAGGGCAAGCTATGGGGTTAAGTGCCTTGCTCAAGGGCATTTCAGCCATGGATGTTGGACGGGGAAAGCACTGTTTTACTCAATTGCCTATTCACTGCTTTTTGTCACTCACCCCTCCTACATTTTCCCTGACCATCTCAGGGATGGAACCAGGGACTCTTTGGTCACAATCTCTCTTCCTTTATCTATTAGACCATAGCCTTCCCATTAGGCCATAGTAGCCCCATTTGACCATTTCTGCTCCTTGCAGGTAATTATGTAATAACTAGGGCTGTAACAATATAGTCTGCTCAGACTAAAGCTGGGAAGCAGGAGAGTGACCCATGGTATCATTGTGCTGGACTGGGTTGCTGTTTGGTGCTTTTTGTTCACTTTGAAAAATAATTTTATGTGAACCTTGTCAACCTTGAAGCTTACCCCTTAGCACATGTAGCCTAGTGGCTTTATTAACAACGTTATCCTTTATTTAAACAATAAAATGTTACCGACTTTCAAACAATGCATTTGCATTAGATATAATTAATAGGAAGTTAATTTTTCGTGGCACACAGCCACATCACCACAATGTAATTGCCATGGTTTTGCATTGTAATATAATCAGACTCATAATTGTTATATTTAATAATAAGAATATTGCAACACTGAGTAATAAAACAACTTTGAAAGTCATAGTATTTCAAATATTGTCATGTGAAAATATATACCACAAACACATTAGAAAGCCAGACTAATTAAGACTATGCCAGGACTAAGTGATTTAATGGTGCTTCTCCATTCGCAAAGCCTCTGAATTCAAGTCCAGGCTTAATCAGTGGAGACCAGCCCCAGCACGAGCGAATTAAAAACTCTACCAATTATGTTTTCCTGAACAAAGCTGTATTTGTTCTGTGTCAAATCCCTGAACCCTGTTAGCATTTCACCACAAACTCCATTTATGACAGGAGGTGACCTTTAAACAAAAAGAAGTGAGGATTTTCCATCACCAATTAAAAGAGCAGTGCTCATAAAAAAAGACCCCAGGTCTCAAGCAGAACACATTGATCCTTTCACGAACAGCATTCGGGTAATAGTTGGTGTTCAAACTCCCTCAAGCTACCTAAGGTTCTAAACTGTCCTCCATTATTCTTAAATAACCATGAGCTATTTGATATTAATGCTTGCAAGGCTTATAATATGCTAATTTTGAACTAAGTATGGGACACACTAATAACCACATAGCAACGTCAGAACCTCATGTGCTCTAACTTATTTTATTACTTTCTCTTAATGAAGGGGTGGTTTCAGATTAAAGATACAGTGTCATTCTGAACTTTATGGAGCATGGGTCAAAACCTGAACAAGAAAAATAATTCTTATAATATAAGGAATTCCTGGGATGTCCAGTTTGACAAGATGACTAACCAGTGAAGGTAACAAATCATACTCTGAAACAATCAATAGGATCCAATGAGGTTTGAAATATTGAGAAATCAAAGAGTTGACATGTTGACAATATAGCAGTTCAGAAAATATTGGCTCTTTAGTTATAAGATGACATGATGTCAAAAACAAAATACATATTTTTTATTGCCAAACACTCATAACAATAGCATTTTACAGATATAAAAAGAAAATCAGAAAACATGTTTACCATTCAGATGGTAATGAGAGAAATATAATCAGACTGCGCTGTGTAATATGTCCGCTGTATGAGTTTAATGATGTAATGTGATTGTGTTTTCATTAATGTATGTGATAATAATTTGCAATGCGGTTACACAATTAAGCATATATTAATACTTTACTACAACATGCTTAATTAATATATACATTAACTGCCCAAGGAAATCAAAACTCAAAACTCATTCGTGACTAACAGGGTTGTACATTAATAGCGATTAACAATGGTACACATTACATATGAACATCTTGTTAACCCACTCTGTTAATTAACAATATAACATTTTAATATTAAATAAATAAATACAATATTACAAATGTGAATTAAGATCGTTTGCATAATGTAGGCTCAATATGTTGTAATCTGTTCAGAAACAATATAAGATTTATATCATTTTACGCTGATTGGGCCAAAATCATCAGCAGCACTAAATAAGATGATTAAAGCCCTTTGGTTGTGCTTTTCCTTTTTTGTATTATGCTTTTATGTTTTGTAGGATGATATTTCCAACATGACTATGTAGTACTTACATTGTCTTTAAATACATCTTAATATATTTTGTCTACTATTTATATACAAAATGTTGATACATAACGTTTAACGTTACTCATGCAACCTTGTATCCATGTTTTGATTCAGTGGATGTGACTGTCATTGTGAACACACATCACACGTACACACATGGAGCAGTGGGCAGTTATCAACAGCACCTGGGGAGCAGTGTAGTAGACGGTACCTTAGTCAAGGGAACTTCAGTGATGCCTGGGCTGGGACTTAAACCTGCAACCTTCTGATTCCAGAGGCAAGGTCTGAACCACTAGGCCACCACTGTCCCGTAAACATAGCTGACATCTTTGTCTCACCTTGTGTCTTAACTCTCGTTAGTCTGTACACATGCTCCTAGTTTCTTTTCTCCTCCCTGCAAAGCTGAACCTTGTTTTGTATTAGTATTTACACCCTTACGTTTGCCTGTGAGAATGGTCTGGTTTTTGTCACTTTTTCATCATTGACATTCTGTTTGTGGATAACTCTGTTTGTGATTTGTTCTATTCCAGTTTTTCATTTGCTCAACTCGTTTCAACTGCCTGCAAAGCCTTAAAGCCTGAAAACAGGAAAAGATATTGATAATGTTTTGACACAACATTATTGGTTCTTATGGAAAACTGCTTTGACTTTTTTTAGTTTCTTTTGTAACAGTAAGACTAAACAGATTTGTGCCCCAAATGGTCAAAGCAAAGTAAAAGCTCCTAAAACATCCGAATATGTTCGTAGCCTAAACATGCAGTTCTAATACCTTATATAGTTTACATCCATTACAACATATGGATGTTCTTTAAACTTTAAATGGATTCTTCACATCATAAAAAAGCAGTAACCTGTCGGGGAAAGGCAGACCAACAACACAGGTCAGATGAGCAAAGATCTCAGAGAAAATGGTGACCATAGCTTCCAGAAAAGTGTCATTCAGTGTCTGAGTAAGTGACAATGCAAGCAGAGACATGGCTCCTGCTACTTAGCATACGCATACTAGCCTGAGTGATACAAACTAACTCAGAAGAGTGTAATCCAGTCTAAAATGAAGGGAACAGCTGCAGCATATGTCCAAATAGTCCAAAAAGAGAAAAGTCACTCAGCACACCGTACTTCCACTGAAAGTAAGTTTTTGTTTTCTGTAGCATTGATTCTGAGTTTGTGAAATAGACCCAAAATGTCTGGTAAAAAAACTATGGCAGCAATAATTTGATGCAGCATGATAATGCTGACATTTTTACTGCTCGATTTCATCAACCTGTTAGGAATTATGCACAACATTAAGATATAATTCTTACATCATAAATCTTTTTCATTAAGCTTTATTATTATTATTGAATGTAACGTTTTAATTTAATTGTAAAAATCTGTCAAAGAAATGGGTTGTCTATGGACCATCACTGATCTGTTACGAGTGCTCGCCAACCCCACCTCTCTCCAAGTTTAGGGCCTGGACCAATAGGGGTTTGACAAATCACTTGTTATAAATGTTACTTTTTATAGTTTCACCCAAGAAAAATGTAATGACAATGGACTGTCAATGGAATTAGCATTTATTATCAGTCACCATAAAAGGCTTAATATTTTCATTATTATATGTATAAAAACTGTTCACAACAGCCATGTAGAGTGAGAGAAAGACAGAGAGACAGAGGGAGTGAGAGAAAGAGCGAGATGGGAGCACCATCAGGTGAACAGCAGTTTTCTGAAATGGGGCAGGCGTTGCTGTTTTAGGGGAGAGGTGGATAAGAAACATGTGGTGTTCTCACGCTCGCTAGTCTCATGATCAAACCAATCAGAGCAGGGACAGCTGCATATCTGATGAGTGTGTCATGGGCAAAAGTGCAGCACTCTGGTACAAGACCACACAAACAGGTCTAATCTCATAGGAAGATGTGTGTGTGTGGAAGGGTTGGGGAATTCCGCCGGATTTAATATCCAAACTGGTTGTCAATATTCGCGAAAAGCACGCAGCACTCCACTGCCGCCGAACGCCATTAAGCTTTCATGAAAGTAAAACTTAATTAGATATGATGACTAAACTCCGGGGATTGTAATTAGCCGAACTGCGTGACTGCTCACCAGTAATTAAATGTCAGTTTCCCTCAGTTCACTGGGCCTGAAAAAGTGTGGTGGAAAATGTCAAATGCGACAAATTCACCTGTGCCCTCAGGGTGCTCTGTGGCCAAAAAAAAAGAAACGGCCCAACCAAAAAAAAGAGGGAGAGAGAGAGAGAAAGAGAGAGAGTGATGAAGGCAGTTAAGACATCCAATTTGTATGGGGTATTAATTGACATTTTGCTTGTCGTCTAATGTCATTAAGGGATGCCCAGGGCTTTCCGCCGGACCAGACCGATGACTGGTCATTTGCCATGTGTCTCAGTCAGAGGTCATACATTGGGGTGAAAACGAGAATGCCACTTTCTTATGCTTCATGTCTGCCGACTGTCATGTACACGTGACCTACCATGGTCAGGTTGGAGGCGTCGTGCCAAGGGACAGGCAGGGTACCTCCGCTTCATACAGCATGCAAATACACTCATATCCATGCACACACACACACACACACACACCTGCGTCAGCCAATGCATCAGCTGTCACATGAGGTCAGTGTGAGTTTGACAGCCAGAGGACATGAGCGAGTGGGGGTGTACAGTGCTGCCCTTATTGTGCCATAACAGAAGAACAGCTTTGCATCAGTCCCTGGTGAAAACCTTGAGGTGACTTTACAAAAGCATTAAAACGGTTTTTAAAATGGTATGATGCAAAATTCAAGTTCTGCTGAAATTAAAACACACCCAACATCTTACAAGTTGATGTATTGCTTTTGTTTTGCAGTATTGCCCAAATTACACAACTAAATATTTGTTTACAGCTACATAGGTTACATAAAGAATTGCATTTAATTAAATAGAATCTACACTGACAGACCCAAGGCTTTACCCCTGAGAGTTTAACATTTTTAAAAAGAGTTGTTTATAATTATGTTTATCTCCCACAAAACAAAACGAGGTTTCAATTTATTTGGGAACCCCCTTTAGATTATATACAGATGTCTACACTTTTAACAAACTGTTCAAGATTAGGAATTTGCAAAGACTTTGCTATTACAGGCCAACAGAGTGTGTGGTTTGATCAGGAAGTCATGCGTAGTGCATCTGCCAAAGTTTGTGGTTTAGGACTAGGCTGAGGGCTAGATGTAAGTTTTGGTTAAGGGTTAGAGTCAAATACACTTGGTTCAATTCACTTGTTAATTGGTTGGTTAGGTGAGTGTGTTAGAGGAGAGCAATTACCAGACTGCTGGTAACGGTTTGTTTGGCAGGACGTAAGTGCAAGGGCCTTGAAAATGTGATTTATCTTGGAAACATAAAATTAATCAACATGGAACTAGGGAAACACTGCAGATGATTAAAACTACAGAAATACTACAGAATTCTGATTTTAAAAAAGGTACCAAACATAGGAACCTTAATACTAACAGGTAACACAGCAACCCTGTTGCGAGGCAGAGACAAGGAACATATCATTAACAGTGAGCGTGACTAAGCCAGGACTAGAACAAGGAAACCCACGGAAAACACGGAATACACATTAATGGCGTTTTCTGCATGGTCTCCTTTCTTACATGCAAAGCTGTTAATGGGAAATCTCTACAGTCAAATGCTTTGTTGACAGAGACATTGTTGGAAAGTATGCTAGCCTGATCCGATTTGGCATTGAGCTGATATTTTCAAAACTGTGAAAATATACAACAAGTAATTAATTAGGAAGAAAAAAACATTTGTTCCCCAAAAATCACTGGATCTGTCATATTCTTCATCATCATTAAAGGCCAAAGGTCAATAGCAAGTAAGAACTAAGTCTGTTATTTTGTAGAGTCTTGAAGGCATGTTCATGTGTAACTTTTATTGAATTTAGGATCATTTTTGAGAATACATGGATGTGTGAAGACACATCCTCATCACTTTTTGTTATAGCCCATTTTGTTGGCACCACTTTTTAAAAGCCTTTAGTTTAAATAAATAATAAATGAACCCAAGTTGGTGTGTTTAATGTCATTAGGAGAGAAATGAAAACTAGATCAGAGGGCAGAGGAGTCCGCAAGTCTTTTTTTCTGTTTCTCTTTTGCTTTCTGTTGTCTTTAACATTTTTACATTGTTCCCTGTAAAGTTGCTAGTCACCATGTGTTGCTCATGATACCTGCTTGAATGTCCCTCACCGTATTTGATTAACAAGCCTATTAGCTAATAGAAATCATGCTCATAACTAACAGCTGCCCATACAACTCATGCCCATACATTTTTAAAGAATAATCCCAAAACCCCATCTACCCACCAGTAAATAATGCTAAATTCCAGTGCTTTTTTTACATTGTATTAGGGGTCTGCTTTCACATTACCATGCCTTAGCATAAACATGGACAGTAGACTGTAATAAAAATTTAAACAGCTTTTTTTTAACTTTGTAACTTTGAGTCTTTCTTAGCCATCTTGCTTAGCGTATTTATATTGATTGTAGTTTAGTGCTTTTGTGAACAATGATTAACCAATAAATGCATGATAAATCCCCCAAGCATTTAATCCATTCAAATGATGTCCCTGGGGTCCAGGGCTCTGTATATCATGAAAACTGTATTCATACATATAGATGGAAAAGTATTTTTGGTAACTTTTTTGCTATTCCTGTTGGTTATATTGTGGAACATGACCTCTGCTACAGTTTCAACCATCCATCTAACAACATCTCCCAAGAGGCAAAACAACTGCAAATTATCATTCTCAAGTTAAAGGTTTTGCTCATCAATTTCATGCCATGGTGTAAATTGATCTGCTTGAGCACAGTGATGCATAATGTAGTCACCAGTTCCTGATACTATGATTATGAGAACATGCTGTACATGCATGAAAGCAGCTGGATTCAAATTTCAACAAACATTTACAGTTAATTAGGAAACAGAAGCTGAAAAGGCATTGAAAATCTGTTTACCCATTAAATTATTACTGAACGTTAGCTCCATTTTGTTAACCCAATTAAGCTGGTCATTGTTATTGACATAGATGGCTGGCAGGCAGGTTTTGATTTACACAATAGTGCCCATTTTATTCATTTCTCTGTTCAGATGGAAAAACAGCTAACATGAGTCATAACTTGACTATAACACATCTTAAAATGTATCTCTGCTATTACAGCTAAATGTATTCCCACAGAGGACAGATACATTTTGTTGTGTTGTTTTTTTAAGGTTTTTTTTTCCGCAGTTCACAAATTGAGTAAAAGTAAATAAATAAATAAATAAATAAGTACAATAAAATAAAACGCCAAAACTAGAACTGAAAAAATAAATGGAAAAATGTTATTCAACCAATAATTCTGTTGATGAAACCAATAGGCTTTTATAAGTCAAAATGTGCTTATATATGCATAGTCTTTCATATTTAATTCAAGAATCAGGTAATGTTTATTGTCAACCCATCCATGTACAAGTTTGCAGTAAGGTTTTAATAGCTTTTCTTTTTGACCCATGGTGCAACATTCAGCAGTAAGACAAACAGTGCAGAACAAACATCACAGTGCATTTGACAATAGACATAACACAACTTGACTAAACACAAACTTCACAGTGAGGGTATCAGTAGGTGGTGGGAAATTAATAATGACTATGTATAAAAATAAGTTAAATTACACTGCAGAACTTTTTTTTTTAAAGTCTTGCTTTCTGAAAAGCTTTGCTGATTGTGACAGGTAACCACTGGGTATGCACAAATACTGTACAGTTTTTATATTACTGCATCACATAAGAATTCTGAGAAAAAGACATTTATATGTTTTCTGGCAATAACATACTTTGTTATATTTACATTTTGCATAAGCTATTAAATTCAACTGAACAAAAAGTGTTTCGCTCCTGATTTTCTTTTGTATTCAGTGTCTGGTGTCCAGCAGTAGTCAGCAATCACTGACGGATTCCAGATGCCCTGGTATCGTTTCTCCATTGTAGCAATGTCCTGGTGAAACCTTTCACTGTGTCCGTCACTGCCAGCACTGAGACCTGTGGGGAAGAAGTCCAAGTGAGAGTGGAGGAAATAAATCTTGGGTGACTTGTTGCACTTTATTGTCTTGTTTGCTTTGAGAAGTTTGTCTACCAGCTGAATGTAGTTTGGGGTTCTGTACTTGCCAAGAAGGCTTTTCAGGCAATTTGTTCCAGCCATAACATGTCACTCAAACATGTCTGATCTCTGGGCCAAAAAAACTCCCTCTTTAATCTGGGTATCAGTTATTCTTGGGAATATCTGTTTTCACCTTCCTTGTGTGACGCCTGAAAATACGGCCACAGAAAATACCCATTTCAGCACCACAGACAGCGACAGAGCGAGCTCCCAGGAAGCAGAGTGTCTGAGTAGCACCAGGGACAGCGACTCACATGCAGTAGAGACAGAGAGGCGGAGAGAGACCCACGTGGATTTATGGCGTGGCTCTGCCCTAATGGGCCTCGGCTGGAGGTTAATGCTGGCCTTGTTACTCAGCGGTCCTGCAGCCTTAAAAACAGACCAGTGAGGATAGGAGGGAGTCAAAAAACACAAGGTGAGTGCGCATGTGATTGCAGGCATGGAGAAGGGGAGAAAAGCCTTCAAGAAAAGACGCGCGCACGCCGTCTTAACTATAAACAGAAAAAAAGCAAAGTCAGCGGACACGAGAAGGAGAGGGTGGATTTGCCTTGAGAGAGAGAGATCGGGAGAGTGCGAACCGACGTGAGGAGCCCGCACCCAGAAGAGACAGCTGGCATCCCCATCGTGGGACGGAAGGAGTGAGGCCGTTGTCCTCACAAAACGACATTGGGAGAGAAGGCGGTAACTACACCATGAAAAAGGGCTCACACACAGGCACTCGCAGGGACAGCTGGTCCCGCCTGGAGACTGCATGAGGACATGAAGCTGGCGTCATGGCGCGGGACGAGTGCCCGTCCCCGGGCTCAGGCTGCAGGATCTGGCTGTGCATTGGACGTAGCGCAGAGAAAGGTGGTAAGCTCCAAGGAGATGAAGGGTTTTCCAGAGGAACTATGGAAGAAGGCGACTGACTCTTGGCGCGCCCATTATGGGCTTTCCCCTCCAAACTGGTCCCTGGCTTCTCAGAAACTTTAGGGTCTGGGACTCAGCTCGCTTTTGACAATAGCCAGCTGCCCGGATCCAGACTCAAAACACGAACGCTCTTTTTATATTGTTTTGCAGCATGACCCCGTAGAGAGGTGATGTTGATGGACAGTGGACGGCATCAAGGAGGAACACCCAGCCTCTCCATGGAGGGAATTGTGTAGACCTTGAACTATTTGAGTTAATCCCCATTATTTGTGATTTTCTTATGTGTCTGTGAATAAAGAAGTCTCACAAAAAGGCGCTGCATAAAAAATATACCTTGTGTGGTGTCCCTGGGGTGGGTCCCATCACACTTGTTTATTGCTTTCACAAAACTTTTCATGAGTCCTAGTTTTATGTGAAGAGGAGGCAAAAATATCTTTGCTGGGTCAACAAGCGATTATTTTTTTCTGTCCTGGAGCTAACTTTTTACAGAGTGGCCAGTTCTGTCGAGAATAGTGTGACTCTTTTGAACATCTGTCTCATTCGCAATCGAAACAACAGTACTTTGTCTACCCAAGCTGCAGTGAGTAGAGCAACAGAGCAACGACTTTAAGATCTCCACAGATATTCCAATGGTACACTGAACGCACTTCCGTAACAGTTCCATATTCTCATACGTTTCTTTCATGGGTGCTGCATAGCCAACAGGTACTGAAGGATGAACTTTGCCATTGTGTAGCAGAACAGCTTTCAGGCTTAATAGTGACAAATCAGTGAAGAGATACCACTCTTCCATAACCCAAGGCTGAGAACAACCTTTCAATGTCACAACAGAGACTGTCGACTTGTGGTTATATCATGATGAAATACCTGCTGACAGAAAACACCATTCCTTCAGGCTTGAACCCAGCAGCTCAGCTTTTAGTTTTAACTGACCAAAATCTCTGACCAAATCATTCAATTCAGACTGTGTTATCAGATGTGGATTGCTTGATGGGCATGATTCAAAATACAGGTTAATGTCACTATTACCCCTTTTCCACTACACTGGTGCTGGGGCTGGTGACGATTCCAGTACTCAGTCAGTTCCAAAGTTGGGAAACAATGCGCAACGGCCTGTTTTTCCACTGCACTGGTGCCCGGAGCCAGATGACTATGTCATAAACCACACCTACTTCACATCACTTCACAAACAAACAATGGCGAAAGACATCTTGTGTTTGCAGGTGATTCTCCTAGCACTGAGATCAAATCTTCAATCAACATTTTCTGCATCTTTTAGACATTGAAAGAAATTGACAACGACAAAGATGTGCAAGACAACAGGTGAGATTTGTAATTCCTTCTAGCTTATTTGCCAGTTTTCTGCTTTTCTAGTCATGGACTAGCATTACCTCAAATGCCCACCCACATGCAACATCACAGGTTCCCAGTCCCAGAACCAAAAAGTTGGTGCTGACACTGGTTCCAAAACTGCAAACCGGCCCAGAACAGCATCCAGTAGTGAAATGGAAAAGCACCATGTCAGTACCTTGTATTGCAGTTTTTTTTATCTTTTGAGTGCCTCTGAGCCAGGCTCTCAGACTGACAACACATGTTGCACAGGAAATGTGAGGTGCCCATTGCTTGTTTTGATCACCAAAATACAGATGCAAATTCGCCACAGATATAGCAGAATGTATTGTGGCTGTTACGACATATCTCTCAACACCAAAACATCTATAACATCAAGTTGACTTACTGTTATATTGCTACATATACCATACTGTACTACACTGATACTCTACATACACACTGACTAGCTATATTAATCAAATGAGCAGGATTGGTGTATGCAAACCACCTTTATAGCATGCTGACACAGCATCAAGCTCATTCAGACCTGCCCTGGACACTCCCAGGCTGCACAAACCATTGCTGATAAGTCAGCTACGGGAGACACCTAGAAGTCTGCTGCTGGGTAGGGTGGAGGTGCCTCCATCGGCCACCTCTCCTCTGATTTTCCCGTGGTGCTCTGGGGGTTGCTTAGTTGTGGTGCTGTGGGAAGCTACGGCCCACCCTGCCATGAGGTTGGCCTGTGTGGCCTCCTTTGATAGGCCCTCCTACGGCCTTCCTGTGGTGCCTTGGGGATCGGGCGGCTGGGTCATGAGGCAGGACCCGGTCCACCCTATGGGAGCGAAAATGTTTGGATACAAATATAAGAAAAAATCATGACAAAATTGAAGATTTCTCTGAAATGGTACATGATTGGTAAACTCTGCGCCAAAAATATCTATAAGAAACACTCAACATTGTTCAAGAAGCAAAAACTTTGTTGTGCGGGGTTATGAGAGATGCAGTGGCTTTTTACAATATAGGGTGTTGGTGCTTTAAACAGTATGTAATGTCAGTGCAGTGTAAAGTAAGACAGATTACTAGACTCCTAAAATTCCATGATTATTACAAGATTTACCAAAAAATTTTAAAATTCTCAAAAAAATATAAGTATGGCTCTGTTTTTTCTGTTGACATGAGTATTGTATCTTGTACCAATTAATCAACTAATTATTGTAATTAACCAAGAAGAGCCAGTAATCATGACAATCCTAATTCAAACATCTCTGTGTCCTGGGATCTTGAATGGGGTGTATGAAACACTCTAATAGCAGATCAGGCCTATTCTGCCCTTACACCACTGCAACACAGGACAGGGGGCAACCTGGAGGCACCAAAGGTGTCCATGTCTAATTCCACCTGAGCCCATAATTACCTAATTAATTTACTCTGACAGGATAGGTTAAACCCCCCTCTCACTGATCTTCAAGTACTGGCCGCCATGAGGCGAGCCACCTTAAACTCTCACTGCCAGCAGTCTGCTTTATCTTTCTGAATGCACCACCTAATTCCATTTTGAGTTTACAAAGATCTTACAAAACACCTATTGTGAATTAGTGTTTTTGTTGAACATGCTAGAGGACTATTTACTGGACCATTGGTAGATAGAGGACCAAAGAATGATTTTTATTTTTTTTTAAGCATTTTCAGGCTAGGTTTAGACTAATGATAGGAGGCTAGCATGTATGTAAATGTAAATGCATTTTAATACTAGGTCTAATGTTGTTGAGAAAATTAAGCATTGTTTACATATGTGCCAAGCAGATTTTTGTTTTATCCATGAAGACAAAATCCTGTATCTACCTTATTCACCTTTACACAGTGTGAAAAATTTTATTATAAAGGGATCAATAGAAATGGCCCAAAATTACCTGGATAAAAATGTAAAAGTGTATCTTTCTCTAGCTATTATCTATAAGTCAATTTGCATATACAAGATAACTATAGCATACTATTTTGGCACTACAGAAACATTGTACTCTTCAAAAAGATACTTTTGGGGAAAAGGTTACTTTCTGAACTTTTTTTGATAACGTGAGCTAATGTAATTTTGGATAATTTCTCAGCTGACATGAGATTTGAACTGAATTAAATAAAATATAATAGAATTGAATCAATTGAATTATTGATTTAACTATGAATTGCACATTATATCAAAGAGTGTTTTAGCAACATGTGAGGTCAATTGACAAAACAAGATAATAATCCCAACCATTCTAGCAAATCCACATTATACAAAATACTTCTGCAAAAAAGGGTGTACTTGCATATTACATCTTTTGATATTTTTGTTAAATAACCTGAAAACAGTATTGTTTCTTGTGAAAATGTACATCACGATTGTCTGTAGGAACTGTATTAAAGAGGGTGAAATATTTGCTTGCTCAAATATGTTGACAAATCAACAATTTTTTACATGACTTTATATCAATACATATCATTAACATGACATATAATTGTTCCGTAATGATATTTAGCATTGATTTTTTATGTTTGTAAAGCTCCCAAGAAATACAACGTGAAGGATAAAGAAAATCATGTTTTACTTCATTTCATAATTTGAAATTATATCTTTCACACAGACACACATACATGCACACATGACTGCATGCGCACATACAGTCATGTGAAAAAGTTCGGACTCCCTGTGATAAGCTGTGTGTTTCTATAACATTCTTTGATATATAGATATTTAATTTCAGTTTTAACATTACTGAAAGATTCAATTAATACAACTAAATGATTTGAAATGAAGAAAAGGCTTTTCAAAATCTTCTGTAAAATGTAATTGAGGATAAAACACCCAACCTTCATTCCCAATTTAAAAAGTTCAAATCACACACAGAATGCCATTACTAAACATTTTGAGTTTTGCCTTATTTAAACCTGAGACATTTAGTTTGATGGGTTCCTGACTGTTGAGGTGAGAGTGAACACCATGGTGAGCTCAAAAGAGCTGCCTGAGGCCTTAAGAAAGAAGATTGTAGCTGCTTATAAGTCTGATTAAGGATTGAAAAGATCTCAAAAGAATTTGCAATCAGCCATTCCACTCTGGGAAAAAGATGTAGGACTGCCAAATCTATGAGCAACATGTCCAGGTCTGACTGTCCAAGCAAGTTCACCCTGAGAGCAGATCACAAGATGCTAAAAGAAGTCTCCAAAACTCCTAAAATGTAATCACAGGACCTACAGCAGGCTTTTGCTACTGTTGATGTGAAAGTGCATGCCTATACAATCAGAAAGAGACATCACAGCTAACATAAGAAATGTACAAAGAGGAAACCTTCGCTCTCTAAGAGAAACATCAAGAATGAAGACTGGACTCTGCAACACAAAAACGTCCAAACATCAGTAAATCCACTAAGGTCTGAAGTCTGAAAATTAAGAAATTAAGAGTCCTGGTGTGGTTGAGTCAACGCTCAGATCTTAATGTCAGAACAGTGTCAGATACAAATATACACAAATATACTTTAATAATAAGTACAAATGATACTAAATATTTAATTTCAACTTTCAACAATTTCCAGAATTTCTTCTGGCAGAACTGTATTAATTTCATTATCATCCAGGATTTGGTTTGGCTGCTTGGTATCATTTATTGCTTTATGTCAAATTAAGAGTCTTTAACAAATTTTAAGGGAGGAAGAATCAAGGAAGAATCTAGGGTTGGGTTTGGGTTTGAATCAAATATTTTTCTTTTTTTCAAATCTAGTTTTTACTGCATTTGGTGTTTGTTTACAGTTTCTAATATTACATTTACATTTGTTTTTATATTTATTTATTTGGCTGATGCTTTTGTCCAAAGGACAAGGAGGTAAAAACTGAGGAGGTAACTGTCAGAATAGTGCACATAACTGCATTAAAATCTGATGGTTGAGGAAGTTAGCATGGATCAATTTGTGAACCTCACCATTACCAAATAACCCCTAAAACACCCATTTCAAGAGTGTAGGGGGCTATCCAAATGAAAAAAGCCTGGGACAGAGGTGTGAGAGGCAAGCAGTGGTGAGCGTGGAGGGGTGAAATGACTTTTCAGTCTGGATAAGGGTGTTGATGCTGGAGGCCCACAGCAGAGGAGAAGATTGATCGTTGGCACGTCTTCACTCCGCGATTTCCCATCTCTCCAGAGCCTTAGTGCACAGGAGCCAGCACGGGCAAGATAAATCGACAGATGGTGGAGGAGAAAAGCTCAAGAATAGAGAAGTGGGGAGTAGAAAAAAAGATAACAAAGTTGTTGAAGAGGAAAAAACGAGAGAGGGGGTAAGAGTGAATGAAGAGAGAGAGGGAAAAGAAAGGAGCACTCCTGGGAATCTGGGGAACAAAGGAATTTCTTTTCATCTGCTTCATATTTGCAGATACATGCATAGTCTAAGCAGCCATTAGGGCCTGGACAGTACCACGTTCCAGATCCATCTGCTTCCTCAGCAATAGTTATGTGAGCGGGAAAAATAAAACACATCTTAGGTTCGCAAAAGAGGATGGATTGCAAACTCAAGATACTGACCGCAGTGCAGAATTGCACTGTTCATCTGAAGAATTGAATGAATAAAGTCAATAGGTACACTCTCCAGGGACAAATTAAAGAGCGTTCCTGCATGTGAATATTGATCGTGTTTACATATACAAGGGATTGCGCTGGTTACAATATCCTATATTGGCATGATGAAAAGCCCATTGAGTATCTGTCAGGTGCCATGCACAATCACATTAGTGCAGCTCGAGAGCCTAATTGTTGCAGGTCTGGTGTGATTGGTTACTTTATCATATGGTGTAATAGGAGGAATGGGGCTGCGAATAAACCTGATTGGACAAAAGCATGCTCAGAGAGTACTGGGAAAAAAAACTGAAACTGAGTTTTGGATCTGAAGATGAAACACCTCAGTGAAGTGTAGTGAATGGCTAAATTTAAGTAACATCCTGGATTATTTTGCCATTATTATTATTTTTTGTTTGAAATTACAATGAAATGCTAGTTTGTTACATCCATCTTATATACAGTTAATCAGAGACCCTCCGATCATCAACAGTATGGGACCACAAGGGCAACATGAGTCTCTTGAGGCCCACTGTGCAAAAAAAAGTAAAAGAAAATAATAATTTGTTTGTTTACTTGCTGATGTAGTGTTAATGTTTCAAACAATTTAATGTTCAAGAAATGCACTAAACTATGGCAATAACACAAGCTGTAAAATATGGCTAGTAGAATTCCAAGCTTCCACAAAAAGCCTAAAATCAAAATTCTGGGGGTTAATTCTATGCCTAGGAATTATGCCTGGGATCATTATTCATAATTCTCATCATTAAGCATAATGGTGGTCCTTTAAAATAATCTGTTAAAAAGGTGCCAAAATACATATTCCCTAAAATATTGCTATAGTTACCTTTCAGTTAAAATAATATTTCATGAGTATTCTCAAAAAGTAAGATTCTTAGTACAGACTCAAATGGCACTATAAAAATATTATGAGCCCCATATCTTATGCAAGAAAGTGTGGTTACAGTTCTCCTTAAACATTTTGATACTGGAAGTATCCACAGCTAAGGAACAAAACAGTGTGGGTACTACTGTGCATATCTAATAATATAACATTTGAAAAGATTTGAATGGGTGGAGGTATCTGTCATTGTTTGCTCTTCTGAGAAATGTCCAGATGTGTGTTGTCTCTCCCTGCCCTTCTCTTATAATGTTACATAATATAATGACCAAAAATTTCCTGCTGCCCAGTAATTTGAAGAGCCGAACTGCAATGTATGGCCTTTTTTTTATATAGAAACTGAAAAGGGCATAAAAATGGAAATATGGGGTGAGAAATGCAAGAAGTGTCATTACAGTGAGTACGGACAATACAGTCAGCCAAAGAACTGATAAGCTCAAAGAGGAATGATGGTGGAGGCCAGTCAGTTCAGCACAACTGGAGTAATTGGTGTCTGGGAATGGTTGATGGATGAATGAAGGGTCCAGCAAACAGAAGATGAAAAAATGTTCCAAGGTCATTCAGCGAGAAAAGAAAAAAAAAGTATAAATTACATTCAATGCAAACAATTATCCTCAAAAACAGAAGCAGCAGTAAACAACAGCATACACATGATCAATGTAATCAGACAAAACTCTGACCAAAAGCAAAACTATGTAGTTTGACTCACCGTTGAAAAATAAACAGATATTTTTTTTAAAAACAGTCGATACATATTTTTGTCAGTGGCTCTTGGCTTCCTTTTGTTCTACAGACTTCTAAACAGGGCTACTCAAAGCTAAAATATGTTACATTAGCAACATTACATGAAGACTGTAATTTAGCCTCGCTAGCTCTCAGTGCGAGTTGTATACATGAATCAGAATTGTGTTATATTCCAGCCACCAAGAGGGGTTGTATTCTATGGCTGATACACTCAGTAATTAAATCATCTTTTTAAATGCTTACTGATGTTGTTATGGGTTCACAAGTAAATTACCAGAGTTCTAGTTGAAGCTGGGTCCCTTTGTGCTGGGATGGTATACCGTATATGGTAAGTTTAGAAAATGCTGAAGAGTTTCTGAGGTTTTTCAACAGTCCCTATTCATAAACACAACGTCTCCCAATTACATTCATAAGCACTCTATCTTCCTTTGTACAGTCGTGACTGTTCACAATACTGACAAACCTGATTGATATAATTATATACTACTCCAAAAAATAAAGGAACACTTTTTAATCAGAGTATAGCATCCAGGCAATTAAACATCTGTGATATTGATCTGGTCAAGTAGCAGAGGGTGTTTTTAATCAGTTTCAGCTGCTTTGGTGTTAATGAAATTAACAACAGATACACTAGAGGGGCAACAATGAGGCAACCCCCCAAAAAGAATGGTTTTACATGTGGATGCCTCTTACATTTTGTCCCTCCTCATCATTTCTGAGAATAGTTTTGCATTTGACTGGGGTCAGTGTAACTACTGGTAGCATGGAGATGATACAGTCCCGATCAAAAGTTTAAGACCACTTGACAAATGGCAAAAAATCATATGTTCAACATGCTACAAGTAGAAATGGAACAACAATGCTTAAATTGAAACAGGCTGTTTTACAGCTGATCAAAATCTTAGGACCACATGCCTTTAAAAGGCCAAATCAGTGCAAAAATGTGGATGTATTGCCATTTTCTGTCAGGTTCACACTGTCATGATGTACTGATGGCAAAAATAAACTTTCCCTTTTTGAACATGGCTGGGTTGTTGAACTGTATAAGCAGGTTTGTCGGTGCCATTGCTGCTGAGGTGGGACAAAGTAAGACAGTCACTTGGAATTTCTTAAATGATCCTGAGGGTTATGAAACAAAGCCATGTAGAAGACCCAAAAGAATTTCACCAGCAATGAGCCAGAGGATCCAATTGGCTGTCCATCAAGACACTGACTTGCAGCACCATAACCATCAGACGGCAACTGACACTGAAGGGCTTCAAAAACAAAAAAAGGTCTTCAGAATCAGAATCAGAATCAGAAAAACCTTATTGTCCCTGAGGAAATTGCTTTTGTAAAAGGCCTATTACTATTATTCAAAGGCCTCATCTCCTTAAATGCCACAGAACTGGCCATTACCAAACATGGGACATTGAAAAGTGGAAGAAAGTTTTATTCTCTGATGAGAAAAAATTTAACCTGGATGGTCCTTGTGGTTTCCAATGTTGCTGACATGACAAGCAGATCCCACCTGAGATGTTTTCTATGTGCCACAGTGGAGGGGGCGCCATAATGGTCTGCGGGACTTTTTCCTTCAGAGAAACAATGGAGCTTCAGGAGATGCAGGGGCGTCAATGGGCCACTGGCTATGTCCAGATGTTGCAGAGAGCATCCCTCATGACTGAGGGTCCTCATTTTTGTGTGGTACTGACTAGGCTTTTCAACAGGACAACGCTACAGTACACAATGCCAACAGGACAATGGACTTCTTCCTGGAGAATAAGATCACTCTTTTGGACCATCCTGCGTGTTCCCCTGATCTAAATCCAATTGAGAACCTTTAGGAATGGATGGCAAGGGAAGTTTGCAAAAATTAATAACAGTTCCAGACATTAGATGCCCTTCATGCTGCGTCTTCACGGCTTGGAGAAATGTTCCTACTCACCTCATGGAAAAGCTTGCATCAAGATCAACAATAACAGTGGAGCTACTCATTACTGAGTTCATGTTTGGAACTTTGATTTCTGTTTTGGGGGGAGGGGGGAGGGGGTCTATGGGTTTTTGGAGGTGTGGTCCTAAACTTTTGATCATCTGTACAGCTTGTTTCAGTTTAAAGTTGTTGTCAATAAATTGCATGCTTAATTTATTGACAACATCAATGCTCACTCCCATTTCTTCTTGTAGCATATTGAAGCTCTACTTGGAACCTTGATAAGATGTGGTTTTAAACTTTTGATCAGGACTTTACAGAGATTGTGCAGGTCGTCCAACTTATCCAGGATGGCACATCAATATGTTTCACGTGTTTCCCAGCACAGTCTCTAAATGAGGCACATCACATCAAAAAGGTTTGCTGTGTTTCCCAGCACAGTCACTAAAGCATGGAGGAGATTCCAGGAGACAGGCAGTCACTCTAGGACAGCTGGACAGGGCAGTAGAAGGTCTGTAACCCATCAGCAGAACCGGTATCTGCATCTTTGTGCAAGGAGGAACAGGATGAGCACAACCAGAGCCCTACAAAATGATCTCCACCAGGCCTGACCAAACAATCAGAAACAGACTTCATGAGGGTGGAATAAGGGTCCAGCATTCTCTAGTGGCCCTATGTTCACTGCCTGGCACCGTGGAGCTCGATTGACATTTGCAATAAAATACAAGAATTGTTAGGTCCAACACTGGCACTTGTGCTTTTCACAGATGAGAGAAGGTTCACCCTGAGCACGTGTAAGAGACGTGAAATTGTCTGGAGAAGCCGCGGAGACTGTTATGCTGCCTGTAACGTTGTTCTAAATGACCGGTTTGGTGGTGGGTCAGTGATGGTCTTGGGAGGTAGATCCATGGAGGGATGCACAGACCTCTACCTGGGTTCCTCTTATTGCATTACAATGTCTGGCTTAATGTGGCGAGAGTATGGAGGCAGTTCTTAGAGGATGATGGAATTGATACACTGACTAACAAAAATAGGGTATTTATTCAAATATGTTTTAAAAAAACCTACATTTTCCATAGAGTGTACTTTTTTGTATATCTATCAGCCCAGGGCCTTCTCTATGCTGACAGGAGTAAATGAACAAAATCACATACATCAGGTGCCCAAGAAACTGGCTAGGTGTCTGGAATAATGGGCAAGAGAAAATGTATTTAAAACATTCAATCCTTCAGAGTTTATAAGCATAAAATAAGAGAATCAGAAAGGAGTCCTTATCTAGATTTTGCACTTCACATCCTACTGAACATGACTAAATCTGAATGGAATCTGATCATCAGTACTCTGAAATGTTTCATAATGTACTGTATCTAGTTCTCAGAACACAAGACAAAGTCACACTTGGTTGTAAGACTGTCTATCGTGTATTATCATATTGTAGAGGTTTTTCGATTTGGAAAGCCGCTAAGAAGAATAAGGAGACTCACACACATGGTTTCAGTGCTCGAACATGGCCGTAGCCGCTTCGGGTTTATTCTGACAGCTCTGACAAGAGCTTCCAGAACCGGTTTGCCCTCTGCAGGAGAGTTCACACCAAGCAACATACACCCCCATTGTGGAATCAATGATGGCGGTGGATGGTCAGGCCACCAAGTTATCAACTGCCTCACTAATTACATCCATGGTGCGCCTGGTCACTAACCACCAAATCCATACAGTAAACTCGCAACACCTCAACACTTGAAACATGCTCTTACAACCTCATATAACCAACTCCCATGATGCCCCACAACACCAGACAATGAGAACTCCCCCGCAGCTCTGTTACAATATATTGTATCTCACATGTGGAAGTCTGTACACTGTTACTCCATCTGCTGGAACCAAAATCCTTCAGCATACTTGGCCAATAAAGCTGATTCTGATTCTGATCTCATTTGTGCCATCTCTGTTCAAATGGCTTCATGTTGAGAAGCATTCTAAGCAAAAGCTATGAGGTCTTCATATTCCTGCAGGAACTCTGGAAGCTTCTGCAGAGGAAACAGATGTTTGGCGACCATTCAGATTAATCAGAAAACACAGTTCAAGTTTGTTTTAGAAGACCAATTTGTGTTGCCCTAGCATTTAAGGTGGCCAAACCTATGTTACCGTTTCCTTGTCTTATCACGTGTTTGATCATGTGTTCTCATCCTGTCACATGTCTCTGTTCAGTCCCTGCCCCTCACAGGTGTCACTTGTTGTGTCTGTGTACAGTGGGGCAAAAATTTTATTCTATTTGGCAGCAACCATTTTTGCAAGTTGTCCCACTTTAAAAAGATGAGAGAGGTCTGTAATGTTCATCATAGGTTCACTTTAACTGTGAGAGTCAGAATGTAACAAAAAATTCCAGAGAATCACATTGTATGATTTTTTAGGAATATATTTGTATAACGGTGCAGAAAATAAGTTTTTGGTCAATAACAAAAGTTCAACTCAATACTTTGTAATGTAACCTTGGTTGGTCAAACATTTCCTGTTTGTCCATGACGACGTAGTGTGTTACTAATAGAAACCTTTGCTACTGTGTCCCCAGTTGTCTTTAGGTCAGTTGATCAGTTCCCACCGTGTAGTTCTGAGCTGTTTCCTCACGGTTCTCAAGATCATTTGTAACTCTAGGTCTTTGTTACTCTAGCTGCTGCTTTAGGTCAGATGTTATTGCAGATCAGTCCAAAGTTTGTGCACCAATCTGATGGCTGTGTCTGTAAAGAGGTCCAGAATATGTTACATATCAGCAGGAGCAAGGGGATGATGGTGTTGACGAGCATCGTTTCCACATCTGTGAAGCTCTTTGTCACAGATTTAAAAACATTGTTGCTGAATTTCAGAGCTGGACTCTTAAAATGTCAAACTTTGTGCAGAAACGGTTTATTGCAGCCCAGAAAGCGCTGCAGCCCTCAGTGGAATAACTCCAACCAGAGAAGTTCTGTACTGATGTATAAATCGAAGGAAAAACTTGATGTTTGTACTGTTATTGCCATAATTTGCAGACCTATCTTTCATCACTGACCACTGACCTTAAAAACTCCCACAGACCATGTAGCACTTTTTGTGGTGTACATTTAACATTTGTTCACTGTTTTGCACCTTCCTTGTTCAAGTCATTATGTTTACCTTTTCTGTGATAGTGTCTGTTTTTCATTTCTTTTCTGAAAATCATGCCTGCCACCAGCAAGATCTTATCTGCTCCATAAATATAGAAACTGATGATAAAAATCTCCATATTATTGATTATTTATTACTCAAAGTGTTGCTAAATTGTTAAAGATTAACATGATTTTCTGTTAGAATAAGTGAAATTAATACTTCTGGACTGATTTGAAAGATTTGAAACATTTTAGAAACCTGTTGTCAGTAGCAGCACTTTTTTGTGGTCATTATCAAGAAATAACAGACCTCTGAGCATTGGGAAAGCCCATGAAATTCAGTGGACCTGAAATAAAGAAAAACTGTATTAGACCCTAAGACCTTATTTTTCATTTTCAGCTGAAAAGTCCAAAAATGAATATGGATTGGTGTTTGAGCACATCTTTCCAAACTAAATCACCTCCCTAGACAATATGTTGTCTCTCTTCTCGGTAAACAACATTTCTGCATATGAAAAAGAATACCTTTCAATTGATCTTACATAGTTAAATGTTACTTGCCTGCTTAGACGTGATAAGTGTCTATTTGGTAGTACATTATTAAATCATTATCAAATGCTTTTTAATAGTTTATTAAAAGTTTTTCCTGTAAAGTAGGGCAACCAAAAATGTACTCACATCTGGCTGCATGTCGATCAATCATAACTGTGGCTCATAATTTAAAATTTGAACCTGTCTTGGTAAGATCAATTAAAAGCTCTTTTTTTTCTATCAGTGTGTTGGCCACAACAGGGGGTCAGTTACAGCATGTTTTGTGCAGCCAAACATAATTACTGAGTTACTTGTCCCTTGCTGTAGAAAACTGGTGACATGAAGGTTATTGTTTTCACACACAGTCTTGTGCAATAATAACTGCACTGCTGATGTCTAACAATGAAACTGTCTGCTGTAACTATATAAGATATACACTTTTATAAAATAATCATCTACCTT
Organism: Lepidarchus adonis; assembly: GCA_037576955.1. Lineage (NCBI taxonomy): Eukaryota > Metazoa > Chordata > Actinopteri > Characiformes > Lepidarchidae > Lepidarchus > Lepidarchus adonis. The sequence goes on along the minus strand of JBBIGC010000125.1, from coordinate 23,098,251 downwards.
TGAAACCTATGAAAACAGATGTCTTCTTCATGTATAAACCAATGTACATTGGAGTAACAGTAATGGTGGAAGCTTCTGGATGATAGTAGTGTTCAGTTATCTATGATAAACCACCTGCAGGCAGAGTTAACCTCATACACCCTAAGTTGCACATAATCAGATAAAATATAGGCCCAGATCTTTTCCTCTGCTGGAATATTACAGAGACACAGGTGCCCCAAATATGAGGCCAGTCTAATAAAATGACCATATTATTCCAGCACAAACTCAGCCTGTTAATAATTGATGATCATTAGTGAAGGGACAGTAGTGGGATATATACGGCGCTCATCTTTATTCATTTAAATAGAGGTCATTCTCCCCAGGTGCCTCTCTCCCTTTCTCTCTCTCTCTCTCTCCCTCTCTAGATTATAAATTGCTCTGAGGCTCCTTTCACTTGAATATTCTCTCTCTCCCACAATGTGCAGGCTCTATCAAAAAGGCTGAATGAATTTAAATGGGATAAATCATAAATCTGATTAGCGGAATATTCCCTCTGATACGGAAGTGATGCGATCAAGATGAATTGGAAATGAGCAGGAGATAAATTTTACACTTTACCCTTATACAAACGATGACTTCACCGGACCATTCAATCATTCGTCTTTGAAAAGTTGAGGATTCATTTTTAGTGGACTTTTCTCATGATAAACGTTCATGTTTGCTTAAAATTGCAGCTATCATTAAGTTCATTTTGCTTCCAAGCATTTACTGGCTTTGCTACCATGAGCTTATGGTAAGTCGCCCTTTAGAGAGTTTTTCCATCACACAAGGAGAGGTTTTTCAGGATTAACCCTGTGTTGACCCTGGGCTTTGGCTGTTTATCAAATGCTATCTATTTACTAAGAGCAGGGTTGGAGGTGTGCAGCGTTAACCTCGTCAATGAAATTGCTATCAATAATTTTGTGTTGTGACAAATGGCTTTTTCATTTTGTCACTGAAATGAAACAAACAACTGAGGAACAATTTAATTTCAGCTTGTTGGTGACAAAACAAAATTAATGCTATTAAACAGGGGCTCACAAGTCTAGTCCTGGGGGGCCAGTCTCCAACTCAGTTTAATCATTTTCTCTTTCACTTCTGGTTAAGCTTGGTTCTTAATATTAGCAGGGGAAATGTTAGTGTGACTTTTACTCATGGTTTATATCACCTTGTCATGGACATACCTCGTGTGAAAGTGATGACACAAGCTTCTCACTGTCAGAAATCTGCACAGGGACACATGGCAAGACACACTTCAATGACAGAAGCCATGCATGTATGTATGTGCTTGCTTGTGTATGTGTTTTTATACTGGCATGCGTACACAACTGTGCATGAGTATGAATGTTTGTGTATGTATGTGCATGTGTAGGTGTATATGTATTTGAATGTGTGTGCCAAAACCAGCCCTAAATGCTAAACCCATTGGGCATATAAAGGCTTTGACGTGTTTGTGTCCAATTACCTCAGATTGCTTAGCATGCTATGGAGCACAGCATGCTAATGGCTTTCATATTCACTGCTGTTTACGCCCTCCGCAGTGCTATGATTCACTGGACCTCATCATCGTCGTTAGAGCTCTAATAACCCATATACCGCAGTAGAGGGGAGATAATAGATAAGCTCTGAGGTGCGCATGACTAAAAGGAATGCACGCTAGCATGCTTCACAGGCCTTAATGTGTTATGCACAGCTGAAAGTGGTCCAGTCTTGCCTGTGGCTTTCTGTGATATTTGCATGACATCATTCTTACCCCTAAAACCAACTCCTAGCAAAATGCAAAGACTCTAATATTAATAGACCTACTCAGCTCTACCTAAAAGAAGTACTACTTCATTGTTTTTTCTAATCCCTGTCTGCAACCTCTGAAGTGTACAATTGATTACACAACACATTAATTCTCTATACTTCATTAAAACGGAGAACACCTTTATTTTCAAACACACATAATAGAAGTCAATGGACAGATGCTTCATGGCAGCACAAGAACGTTCTTTTTAACAAAAAAAAACACACAAACACACTTCCATCCACAAATGCACATACTGCCACACACCCATACACACACACTTTCCTTCTAGACATGGCCAACTCAGCCAGAAAGAGGATAGGAGATGCTATCATGCCTAAAGCAATCTGCGATACAGTCATATGTCACAAATAGGTGTCAACTCTTATTACGCTGGGATGGGTGCAGGAAGGATGAGAACGCTCACTTATCAGACAGGACATTGCTGTGACATCCTCTCTCACTAGGAGACAGCTCCATTTGGTGAGATTATGTCAAGTTTTTAGTTTTATATATTTATTTCTTGATTTATTTGGATTATTTGGTTTAGGACATGTTAAACATGCGGTATGCTCACACTCACTGTGAAAAACTGTACTTACAGGTCAGTGGTGCCCAAAGCTTTTTTTATATGGGGGGTACAAAGTGTAATGCATGTGGTCGGCTGAGGGCCAAAAAGGCAAAGTAAAATGTGTGTAGTGTGTCTTTTACTGTAATTATATGCATTTTACAACATTTCTTCCAGACACACAAACACATGCATGCATGCATACACACACAGACACACAAATAACTAAATTGCACTGGATAGGCTGCTTCTACTGTTTAGTGAGCTATACTTTTATAATCAGTGATGAGATTTCTTTTGACTACCATTCCCTAAGCAGTGCATTTAAGGATAGAAGCAAGTCAAGGATTCAAAGTTTTATTGTTATGTATAAAAAGTACAGTCTATAGATTACAAGGAAATAAACACCAGAATGATGCAATATTTTCCTATTCATCAAGATACAGCATGCTCATTTCCCAGAGCATTGCCACCTTAAGTTTCCGTGTCTTTATTTTTGTCTTTACTGGGCCTTGCAGCTAGGAGAGGATCGAATGAGCATGCCTTCTCTTGCTCCAGTAGCGATTTGCGTGGTCGCTGTGAAGAATGGGATATTTCAATTATGGCCCACTGACAAAAGTGAATAATTTCCTCTGCTACAAAAGAGCTGTAATTCAAATCTACTTGCTGCGCTCACATGCTCGTATTGAGAACAGCGAACATCAGACAAGAACAATAAAGCTTTTCAGATTTGATCGAAAATGGAATGTGCTGCACTGTGTCACCCTGCAGGTTCCTGTTTACAGCACGAGAACCTGCTGGGGGATGTGGAGAGTGCAACAGAGTAAAGCATGATTAGAGCAGCCTCACATCAGTACCTTCGCATCAAACTATATCTTTTAAGCACATGCATGTTTTAGCACATGCATTTTGCAGTATGATACTGTATTTTGTTTACATTATTTTTATTATATACAGTGAACTTACTTACTTATTAATTAATTCATAAATACATTTATTTAAATATAGATGCATGAAGACAAAGTGATTAGGCACATTTTAAGTCAGATGGAGTTCTATTTATTCATCAAATTTCCACAAGCATAGACACACCCTCACACATGAGCAGAATCAGTGTGACCCAATGAATGTGAATATGACTCAAATTCTAGCTGAAAGTGTTGACATTTCTCCTTAACTAAAAAATATTCTGATGTGATGTATGTGCAGATGAGAGCAACAAAGTCACGAAGTTCGGAACACTTTTTATTCATATAGTGAGGGGAAAACAAATACTGAAACAAAGCAAAAATATGTATTGATATGCATAAATGTTTAAAAGGGGAAAGAGTATTTAGACAGGGCATTAAAATATAAATGTATGGTTTATAAATAAACAAAATCAATCTGTACTGATTAATGCTGCTAAATAACAAATCAATCAAGAAATAATAAAATAAAATAAACATGTTTGTTTAAATTATACATGGTTAACTCTACAATGCCAAAGGCTGGAAAGATTTTATGCATTGTGTAGCAATAATGCCTATGGAGGGGGCAGCCGCGGCCTAATGTCTGGAGAAGAGGGCTTACGATTGGAAAGTCACAACATGTATATCATATTAGTTTAATCCCTGGGACCAGCTGAGAATTTGGGAATGGTGAGTAAACAAACAGCACGTTCCTTCTCTTACATCCAGGGCTGAAGTGCCCTTGGGGGCAAAGCATCTGACCCCAAAGCCACCCCTCATGCAGCCCACTGCTCCTGGTGTATGTGCATGGGTGTCATTGATGGGTTAAATGCAGAGGACAAATTCACTGCCCACTGTTCAGTGTTTGGGCCACAGAATCTGAATAAAATGTAAAATACAAAGTATTGATGAAGATGATGGAGCTTTAGGGTTTTCAGGAACAAGCTCAAATAGAAAAGCTACAAAATCACTGTCTATGTAAGCATCTGCCATTGCAACTTGTTCATTAATATGCAAATGCAAAAATTGTATGAAACCATACAACTAATTTCTCCTGGCCGGATGCATTGTGCATTCTCAGACCAATGATAAGGAAGGTAAGAGAGAAGCCAGAAATGATACATTTTGATAAAAGCTAAGAAACACGATAAGAACAAGCATATTCTACAAAAAAGGAGAGAATGTGATGGAAATTTTAGGTTTAGTTTCAGATTAAATCTAAACTTAGCAAAAATGATACAATGGTGAAATACCATTTGAATGTCATTGTACTTTATGTACTATATGGGACGCATGTGTAAGCACATGTGATGTTAGTCATGCACAAAATGTTTTAGTCTTCCTCTAGGCCTTCCATTCCTAGATGTAAGAACTTCAATTTGGAAACAGACGATTTGTAGCAAACTCTGATCAACACTTGATCATTCAGTCATTTATGAACACTGAGACAGGAGATCAATTCAGGATCTAAAAATGATCACCACTGGCACGGGCGCATCCGGGTCCGCTGTCGGTGTGTCCCTGCCGTTGGGCCCCGAACGCTGCGGGGGGGCGGTGGGGGGGTGATGGTATTGGGGGGGCCCCTCCGGCTCTCCCGGGGGCTGGGCCTGGGATGG